>BCFW01000006.1:0-76191 GCA_001599015.1 Apiotrichum domesticum | reverse complement strand
TGGGCGGTCGGGCGCAGGGACGCAGGGGCGCAGGAAGCGTCGTACGCGCTGCACGGCTGGGAATCAGAATGCAGCGTTCCGGAGAACATTGGCCTGCATACACAACAAGAATGGAGATGCGGGACGGGATGCGCTCGGCATGCTCTGCGCTCTGCACAATCTATCACTGGGGGAAAGCTCTTTCTGCGAGAATGCTGGATTCTGGGTTCAAGCTGGACTTGGGCATGAGCGGGGCGTGCTCGCTGCTTTGGAATGCTGCGCGATTTGCGAGGCTTGATCGTTTGATCGACGCTGAGCGCGCTGAGGCTGTAAACGATCAGCGATCAGCAGAGCGCGATCGACAAGTGACCGCTCATCGTGCCGCGTGCCGCGCACAAGTCGCGATCAGCGCGCTCATCCATGTCACTTCGTGCTCGGTCATTCGCTGCGCAAAAAGGTTTGTACTGTCCAAGGTATTTTCATCTCGATTCCAGTCGCGCTCCGCGACGAGAAGAGGGGTGCCCTACGATATGTATGTATACGTATGTCTTGGGTTTCGGTCTGGCCAGTCGCGCAGAGGCTGCCGTTGCATCACCGATGTCGGTGGTGTGCTCATGCATGAAGGCTTGAGACTACCACTTCTTGCATACCTTGCTGAGAGACCGGCCTGCCGGTGCTTGCAGATCACGCCGAGATACTAGGGATAAAACGGATGGAAGAGTAGGCGTGGCCCGCAGACCAACGGACGCAGCAAAGCCACAGACGTGGTTGGGCGGGTTGGAGGTGGACGCTACACAAAATAAGGAATTATATAGCAGGGAAGACGACGAGACAAAATGATTGATGTCGAGCAGCTAAAAGTGTTCTTGAAATGAGAGGGAGAGCATGTCGTGCCGGACGAGAGTTGGGGGAAATCTAGGTATAGAGACTGATCAAAAAAGAGTCCAAACGAGTCAAGGCAATGGGTTGTCTTGAATATCGTTTACTGGGGGACACACGAGGTGCCGTTGACAGAGCGGTAGCCGCTGAGGCAGCTGAGAACCTGGCACTCGCCGCGGGTGCAGGAGGCGCGGTACACGCCGGGGAGGGTCTCGCAGTGGACACCCTTGCCCGACGCGACACAGCCACCGCAGTTGTCAATGTCGTTCTGGGTGTCGACGCAGTGGGTCGACGACTCGACGCCGGGGATCGAGCAGGCCGAGAGGGGCTCGGGGCAGTTCTGGGCGTCGAACGACAGCTGCGTGTCGCGCTTCTTCCACTTGCCGTGGTAACCGCCGTGGTTGGGCTTCTTGGAAGGGGTGGGGGGAGTCTCGCAGGGAACACAGCAACGGCGTTTCCACTCGTAGCCGTCAGGGCACTTGGGCGGGCGTCGGCAGTTGGGTGGGGGAGTGCAGCAGCTGGACCGTGAGTGAAGGAGCGGTGGTTCTTATGACAGTTATACTTACAACAGAGTGTTCGTGTGGTCGGGCTGTGCCCACCAGTAATCGTTGATGGGGCAGCGGATGTTCATGCCACTGGATTGTCAGTACGAGGGCTACAGCATGTGGACTGAGCAGGCATAGCGTTGTGGCACGGGGTTCAGACCCAAGCCACGAAATCTAAGCACATGGTGGGGCAAGAAACGACAACACTACCGGACGTGGGCCGGTGGCGGTACTTTGGGCACCCAGTCGCCTGTAGATGCTGCAAATAGAGATACCTCTTGCTTGTGGTCTAAATCATTGATACTCACGGCTTGGAGTAGCGGCCACTGGAGAAACCAAAGCTGGCAGGCTGAGCGGCGTCGATGTTGACCCTCTTGCTCTCGTCGGCACACTGAGGGCGGCCGTCGACCTCTACGAGGAAGCCGTTGCAGCTGCTCTGGAGGGAGTGTTCCCCGTTCCAAAGACCGAAGGCGGTGACCTGGGTGACGCCGGAGAGGATGGCTGCGCCAGCGAGGAGGGTGTTGAAGAGCATGGTGAGGGAGAGTTGGCGGGGGAGGGTTAGGAGGTTTTGGAGGAGTAGGAGGAGAGTAATAGACCCAACGGGATATGGGTCACGAGTAGAGGATGTAGAGAGTAGATGGGGGAGAGGGTGTGGGTTTGGAAAGAAAACGAGGGTGGTGAGAGGTATTTAACGATCCGAGACGTGGGAGGGATCTTGGCAGTGAGAACAACGGAAGACAAGGGGGGTGTACAAGGAAGAGTGGACAACAATAGGTACCGAGTGCGAGTCGCGGTGGTGAGGGAACGAGGACGGAGGAGGACGAGAGGAGGAGCACCGGCCGCGACAACAGACGCACAGTGATCCAGTGGCCAGTGAGCTGAGGAAGCTGCAGATAAGCCCAACCGCCAACGCGAGAAAAAGAAAGTGTAAGAATCGGGGGTGGTGACCGGGAGGCGGGCCAACAGAAGCCAGAAGCGAAAGTATCATCAGCAAGGGAGGGAGGAGGGAGAGACCGGCAGCTCGGCAGAACCGCAGAAGGACAGAGGAGGAGGAGGAGGAGGTCATTGGGGACAACCAATGTTACACGCCCGCCTGCACGCCAGCAGAGTTTTCTCAGAGAACGTTCAAGATGTTTGGGTGGATCTCACATCCTTCCCCTCCGCGGACCCTCTGAACCTCTGATCCTCTGACGACAGTGCGCGCTCGAGCCACCGAGAAGCACATGGGAGGCGTGGGGGCCGCGGGGACCGTGCGGCGCGTGCGGGCCGTGCATGGCATTTCGGTGACAACGGAGCAACGGAACGACGGAGCGACGGAGCGACGGAGCGACGAAGGCTCCAAGGGACAGATAGAGGCACAGAGGACGGACGGCGGGGGTTGCTCTGGAGGAGTACGAGGACCCCATCATAGCCATCATCACATTATCGAGCGGCACCCCTCTCCCCAGTCGTGACGTAAAACGCTGAGATTCACTCCTCCTTGCCGTGCCGTGCCCTTCTTTCAAACCTAATTAAGCTCAAACGCTCGACAACGACGTTCCTGTACAAAAGTCTAAACGCGCACAGAAAAAAAGAGAAATAAAAAAGAAATAAAATAAGGACCGGCAGGGAACGAGCGAGGCACGCAGGAACGCTGTCGCCCTCTCGGAGGCGGGCGCGGAATCCGCCAGGCGGTGCACCGGCCCACCGGAGAGAACAGCAATCGGGGACGAATACAGTGTGGGTTCGCGCCCAGTGTGCGTGCAAGTGTGTGTTTGTGCGTGTGTGTGTGTGTATGAATCTGTGTGTGTGTGTGTGCAAGCTGCAAGAGCGGCGTCCGGGCGTCTGAGGGTGAACAGGCGTGTCGCATTCCGAAACTCTACTGGTGTACCAGCGTATGAGTGTCCCAGCTACCGGGGTGCCCTCTCATCAGAGATCAACGATAGCTGACTCGTTAAACGTTCTGCGCCCAGTAGGACAAAGGACATGCTGGTCGCGGAGTACGCAAAGGTTTGGGGGGACAAAAGCCACACCTCGTCGACCGTCATCTGGCGACCGAGATCCGAAAGTTATGGTGGACGCACGAGGTATGCGGCATGAAGCATTATGAGGCAGGGTACAGGGTATGATAGGAAATGCCCCGATCGCGATGGAGATGGGCCTACGATACCACCCAGGAGGACCCTGTAACCCCCAGCCTCTCCCTGACACGAGCAGTGCCAGTCCGATGGCCCGTGGCTTTAAAAAGACATTGTACAAGAGTACAGAGTATGCCCCGAAGGGCTCGATAACGAGGACAGCACTCAACTACTACCTACCCCCAACAACCGCCAACCCTGGATGACCTGGGTGTGGCGCTGTCGGATGCTACTGCCTGTATTACTGCATTACTGCATAGTGCGGATTGTATGCGAAAATATCCCTGCGGAAATAGCCCCCCCACTCCCGGGGTCTGGCCCTGGCAACCAGGACTGAACAGGACCAGTCGGATGCCATCCGATAACAACTTTGCTGGCGGCGGCGGACAGGGTCCTCCCCCAGTGGGGCTAGTCGTTGTCAAGGCAGCCGTCCTCGGCCCGGTAGCACCCAACAGATGCCAGCAACAAGGGCAGCGAGGGGGACTGCTGCATCCCAGCGACACCCACCGCAACACCAGCCACCTGCCTACCTGCACCGCTGGCTGCTGGCCACACACCGGAACCTCAGGACACACACACGGCATAAACGTGCTCTGTAGCGCGGGGTGGCCGAGAAGAGGGCCACCCAAGGGTGTGAGGCTCGAGAGCTGCGGGGCGCACACGGGGTGCGTGTAATTATAATCGCCGGCTGCTCATCACACCGCCGCGCAGTGTAAAGCACTTCCGAAAGATAAGACTGGAACACGGGCCAGCCTCAAGGGCAGTGTGCTTCGGAGTGCGGCGGAGTGGGTCTTCCGTCCACGATGGTTCAGCCACGCTGTCGTGGGTCGCTCAAATGATCAGATGGATGCGTTGCGTCCATCTTGGGTTGCATTGACCGCCGATAGGGGTGTCTGATGCATGTGTGTGTGATAATGATTCTAGGCCAAAACAGGGTATGCCCCGCTCAGCGCCACTGTCTCGGTCCGCTACAAGCTACAAGCTAGCTACATGGATACACGCTTGTGGTCCTACATCCGAGACAGCCAGTCGAAGCTCAAACACCCACCTGTGTGCCACACAGTCTGGGTCAGTGGAAGACACCCAACACAGTGTGTGCTCTCCCCAGCCAGCCATCACCGCTGGCGCACGTCGCGCATCCATGTCCGACTGTTGGGGGCGGAACCACCGGACGCCTGGAGGTACGATGCACTCGAAAGGCTTCTCAGCATCTGCAGTGCATTGTGTGGTGCGTGCGTGGATCGTGGCGCCTGGCGATATCCAAAGAACCCGATTGGCGTGATGATCGCGACACTGCATTCTCGCCATCGGTGCTCGGCTCCGCTCGGAGTGGGCTGTCTGTGGAGGTATATCCAGAAAGACCTAGCAGGCTTGTGCCGCCTGTACCACGCTGGGCTCTCGCGTATAGTGTGGTCTAGCTCGTTGCTCACATATCTCTGTCGAAGCCTGGGTCTACAAATGGCATCGACTCTCCCTCGCACCTCCGAGACTTTCGCTACCTGTACGACTAGAGAACTCGAGGCACCCAAGCATCGGCCGCTGCCCTGGCCTGCCAAATCAGTACCATGCCGACCGTCAACGGGATCCTTTCGGTCGGAGATCCTCGAGATCCGAGATCGTGCGGCATGTGGCACCTGTATCGAGCAAGTCGCACAGACCGTGGCAGTGCCAGATTGGGCGATGTCGTTGTCTCACTGTGCGGCAAGGCGGCATATGAGTAATACGCCAGTGTCAGCTTGTGTTCCTGGGTATCGCATGTGTCATCTTGGATGCATGCATTCACGCATGTGTATACTTGTTTGGGTGTGTTTGGATGCGGTATGCGGGGGTGTGTACGCGTGTGAGGTGTTGTGTGAGGGCCCGTCTCGGATCTCACATCTCGGACTCGGACATGCGAGGCGCGCCGAGAACCGGGCAGCACATTCCGCGTATCCATCCTTTAATCACCGTACCCCGGAATTCTTTGACGAGGTAGGAAGATTCGCACGGACATCCAGAATGATGTTCTATGACGCACAGCGCTCTCGAAAGAACACTGGCCGTGACATTCTTTAAACAAATAGCACTGCTGCGGATCGGCAGATGGCCTCTCCCCTGGTTGATCGTCGACGGCCGAGATTATTGCACTGCTTAGGATCTTCTGCAACCCGCGACGGTAACATTGCTCAGTGCGCACAGACACGGTCTGACTCCAAAACGGTGCCACTTGTGTTGCCCCCTTTGTGCCACACATGGTCGACATTGGCGCCACCGGCAGGATGCCACACTGGGTTAATGTCGGGCAGAAAACAAACTGCAGTGTGGACACCGTCGTGTAGGTTGAGTGAGACTCCGAGTCGGTCCGGATCTGCAGCCCGGCCTCGGCGACGGCACTGCATGCGGTGCGATCAGCAGGTGCGATCAGCAGCTCGGCAGCTAGAGATCTGGTGATCGATACAGAGCGCGCCGTACCGCGGGTTTGGGCCTATGATAGCGCCGTGTGACTGTGGAAGCGCGGCTGGAACGCAGGAACGGCGCTATGCTGAGCTACGACCCCCCGCCTAAGCTTGTCCTTGTGCGTACAGACGGCCTGTTCCAGTGCACAAGTGTCTGTATGTGGCACCGTGCTTGTGCTTGTGTTCCGTGTCCATGGCTATTGTTGTCGTGAGGCACTCGATCTCGATACTTACGGTATGTCCTAGGGCGAGGGTGTGGAGTGTACTACAGGGCTGTACACGGCATTCTTGACCCACAGAACAGCAGAGCAAGGCCAGGACCAGGACTAGGACCTGGCAAGCTGGCAACTCCTTGCCCAATCTGCCTCGATTTCTCCCAAGCTGGGATCACTCACTCTGGGGTCTGTATGCCGTAATAACGTGCAGTGATCAGGAAACGCCGCACCTTGATAAATGCACCCCTGCCCAACGCCGCCGGCAACTGCTGCGCCCCACAGGGTCGGCGGCGTGGGCCAGATCGGGCCGAGCGGAGAATTCGACTCCGTTCGGATAACGACGCCGCTGACGTTGTTGCACAGCGACCCCGATCCCTCTCTGCTGACAGTGACAAGAGGCAGCCAGCACAACAGCAATCTGCATCTCCCTCTGTGATCTGGCAACGTCCCGTGCGTTACATTCCCGGTCGCTACCGGGATACATACAAGACAAACAAATTCTCCGGACATGAAATATCTGGGATACCCTCCCGTCCGTTTTGGAGGCATCACCGGCATGGCTGTCCAACTGCACGGTGCACGGTGCCCAGACTCGACCGTGAACTAGGCTTGGCAGTGGCCCCACTGCCAACTCACCAGGTGTGCGAGCGACCCACCACCGAGTAGACTTCAAACCTCCGCGGATTACAGCCGCACTAGTGGCGGGCCGCAGACTAAGCTTGACGCTTACGCCATTTTCGCGTGTTTGTACCCGGAGGACTACCCCCTCTCCCCTCTCAAAAGACTATAATGTTATGCTCATGCGTGTGCCTCGTGTCACGCCGTCCGGTGCTGGCATACCTGGCATGTTGGACAGGGCGAGGATCGGGAGACTTTGCAGGGGTATGTGGCGCCTGGCGCGAGCGACGCATGGCCGCCTCCCGCTTCCTGCGGAGCTCGGTGTTGAAAGTTTGGTGCGTTCCAGATGCGCAAGAGTAAGCTCAAGCACAAACCGAAACACTACATCACTACGGCGCTGCCCCTCCGGCTTGGAGTGCACCGAGTCGTACGCGCCGCACAAGCTGCACCCGGCAAACTTGGTCGACCCTTGGGCCTGGGTGCTTGGCGGTTTCGGGACGACAAGGTTGGCGCCAAAGCGGTCGCTACTGCTGGACCGATCTCGCAGACACCAAACTGGGTGTGGCGGGATCGTCGCGCAGGGTCGGACATTGGGTACTCGACTAGTGGAAACGCGGGGTGCGAGCTACCGTGCTACGCCGAGGAACGCCAGAGCTCGGGCAGAGTTCGGGGGTGGTGGTGTTTGCTTCGTTGCATGTCAGGTCGGAGCTCACCGGCTGTTCCTCGTCAAGCATCGTCAAGTATCGTTACTCGTCGCCAAACAGTTCCCCTCCATTGCGCTCTATTCCTCGGCGAGTGAGCGCACGCAGTCGCCCCGTCTGAACCTTCTGGACACGCTAGTGAAAGCTTCCCAGATCTGCGACACGGAACGGCAAAACAAGCACTGGGTTTCACCCGCGGCAGTCGTAGCGAGCTGCTTGGTTGCATGCAAGGGTGGGTGTGCGCATGTGTGCAGGGATCAGTGGGCGACGACGCGCCGGCAGCGACGCCGCTGGCGCTCCCATCTGCGCGGGTGATTTGGTGCGCGTCGTGCTCCGCAGACGCCACCTACGTGAATGTCTCCGAGCCGTTGCTGACGACGTCCGATCCCATCGAACTCGCACAGTATTGAGTGTTGATCCGTATGTTGACATGTTGATCCACATGGATCATGCATGGCGTCGCCGACCTCAGTCAGTACTGATCCCACGCAGACGGACTGGCTGCACTCGGGAGCACTGCTGTCAACCACACTAAAGGCCAACGGCGTCACAAGGAACGCGTCCATCCTCGCGACCTTACCGTACCTAAGCACCAGGACCGCGTTGTGGGCCAGAACACGTCCACTCCCATTCGAGAAAAGACAATGTCGAGCGACATGCGTATCCGAGAGCTGTGCGCAGCGAGGCACTTCCGGGAGCGTCCGGCTTCCGGAAGCCTCCACTCGCCGACGCCGAGCACGACGGCACGGACACAGCATCGTACGGCACCGGGACCAGCGTCGGGCCTTGTTCTGCTGTTGGGTACCGGGTTGTAGTTGTGTATCTGTACCGTGAGCGGGAATGCAGGCTCAAGCTCGCCCCGACAACCCTCGTCGTGAGCCGAATACCCAGCGATACAGATAAGCAGTCGTGTTTCAGACCGACAGCAGAATTAACAGGTGGACAATTGTAGTTAGTCGTCGTTAGAGACTCTGTACGGGTTCCTGTTGACGCAAGTGTCTTTGTTATTGCGACCGCATTGCAGTTGTGTGCGGGTCGCGGCGCGGCTGTCGGAGCCGAATACCAGCCATTGCTTTTGAGATATGTGAGTACAGTACTGGTGCTCTTCGTAGTCAGATTACCAGACTGCAGGATCGCAGTTGGCAACAGGCACGTCCAGCTTGCAACGATTGTGAACGACGTTTGGAACGTGCAAACACAACATCACTCAACAGAGGCACTCCACATCGCGACACACGCCGCATGGATCGCGACATATCCAGACCATGCAGCATTGCACGGTCCGGTCCCGGTCGGCCCTGACCCATCGGCCCACTGACAACGTTCCTCAATCCGGTGACAGGAACAAGTGGATGGCACCGGCCCGACGTAAAGCTTCATGCGATGAGATAAATGAGCGGTGCAAGTCGTGTCTACCCGCACGGTAGAGAATCTTTCCGCTTGGTAGCGTGTTTATCCCGCATGGTAGCGTGGGACGCTGTACGCGAACTGCTCGGTGCTATTCTCGGTGAGGATCTCGGTGAGCGCGGAGTCAACGTGTCTATGCCGAAAGTGCCGAGCCACGAGGCTGTGGTGCGTCACCCATGCCGGCCATGCCGTGAGGATACCATCAGAATAAGTGCAGAATCAGTGACCCGCGAGCGGGACGATCTTGCCGCGATCTCACGACGGTATGTGAACGGACCTGCGCGTCGCACGGTCTGGTCCGCGCGAGATAGGTCCCGGTACACTCAAGAACTCCATTCCCAGAATTAGCCCGTTCCAGTAGACTCCCACCGCAGGTATACAGGGGACAAAAGTGGGATGCGATGGAAGGCGGCCGGGATGATATTACAACGATTCAAGATGGTGTACACGGCGCTCATCGACAGGGGAGCGGATAGAAGTTGTGGAAATCGCGGACAGAGATCAAACGCCTTTTCTCCTCTCGACATGATCGCCGACGTCGCCCTGGTGCTTGAGCTCGCAATCACAGCTGCACCCAGGAGATATAGTCGCAATCGCAGTGACAGTCGATATCACACTTGGATCAGAGCATCTTTGCGCACTCACGCGCCAAGGCTCTTCCAGTCGATCCCGCCGTCTGGGCCATACCGCTCGCGGAGCCACGTGTTGCTCTTGGTGAAGTGGCCGTTGTTGAAGAAGAAGCGCGCAGAGAGCGGCGACGGGTGACCCGACTTGAGCACAAGGTGACGTGTCTGATATCAGCATATTACTTGCAGGCGTCATGAGCTGGTTGGCCCTTGAATTGTCATGAGAGCGACTCTCATTGAACTCTGATTCTTCGATGTTCCTCTGATCGCTCCATCGGAACTCACAGTGTCGAGAGTGGCAATCATAGTCTGCGCATGTTTGCCCCATGCCATGAGGACCAGACCGTTCGCACCGGGCATGTCCGGTTCGGCCATGTACGTCGTCACAGCGCGGAGCGCCGCTGCGGTGAAGAGGTCCCAACCCGCCTTCGAGTGCGAGCCGGCCTGCCGTCAGTGCTGTCATAGAGTGGCGGGCTGGTGACTCCTGGCGGTTGTGCCATCTTTCACCATGGGCACTCACTTCATGTGCGCGGACGGTCAGGGAAGTGTTGAGGAGCAGCACGCCGTGCTTCGCCCACTCGGTGAGGTCGCTGCTGTCAGCGGCGATCGGGGTCGATTTGGGGGCAAGACGGCACATGGAAGATGGCTGGCCAAGGCAGTTCCCACATTCCTCATATGAACTCAATGTCTAATGTTCGCCACGCGACGCACATTACGAGTTCCGTGGCCGTCATGTGCAGATATGTACGTTAGATCTGTGATCTAGCGCAGATCGCGTTCAAGCTCAAACATTTCAACCTTACGGAACGGTGGCGTGTGAACGTGGATTGCGACCAAGTGAAGTTTAACAACTCTGCTCCATCACTGGTGCCGCAGTCACCAGTGGGTCTGAATAACGCCGTCGAGCAAACGTGTGCATGCCACTCACCCATGAGTTGGAGCGACAAAACCGTCAACGGCGGTCGCCATCTCCTTGTACACGTTGCGCAGCGAGGGCGGGATTCTTACTCCCTTGCGAACGCTGAAGGCGAGGCCCTTGAGGTTAGTCTGCGGAGATATAGCTAATATAGCCGTCCTGCACACCATGCGGCACTCACGTGCGCCTGTCCGTCGTCCTAAGAGCATGTCAGCTGTTTCCAGTCACGCCCGTCAGATTAGCTGACTCACATGATAAGGATCCTGTCCTGGGAGGTCAGCTCTTGAGTGAACTGGGGAGTGGGAGGTAGTGGCCCATCTTGAGGGGACAAGGTGGCCCGCCACCGACAACTCACCGACGATGATCACGCGGACGTCCTTGAGGGGGCAGAATCGCGACCACGAGTAAATGTCCTCGGCTGAAGGGGTTAGTCAGATCAAACGAATAACTTACCCGGAGGGAACACCTTCTTGGACTGCTGCTCGGCGATCACAAACTTCTTCAGCTACGGGTCAGCCTTCGCCAACGCGCGACACATACCTTCAGGAAATACGGCTTCGTGAGCTCTTCCTGGAGCGCAATGAGCCAGTCCTCCCCAAGAGTGTCGAGCTCCAGCTCGAGCAGGGAGAGCACCTCGGGGTGTGCCTCAAGCGACTTGCGCAGCTCTTCACGCGTGGCAGCGCGGGGAAGGGTGATCGTCGGCGTTTCCATGCTGCCTGGCGTGTGTCAGTCTGGGCGAGTGGCCAAGAGCTTCAGGTGACGCATTGTGAGCGTAACCAAAACGCACTCAAGACCCCCGTCTTTGCCGTCTTCGTCGTCTTCGCCTTCTTCGCCGGCGAGGCTCCGTCCGTCTTGGCGTCGGTGATCGCCTTGCGCGCCGTGTCCGAGAGGCGTTTGCGGCCCGCCAACGGTGTTACCGTCTCGGCCACAGGCTTGAAGTAGTTTGCGATCGACTTGGGAGGCATTCCAATAGAGTGGGCGTAAGAGACAGCGAGGTAAGAGTTGGTGAGAGAGACAACGAGGAATGTGGGATAGCAGAGAGGCTGGTTTTATCTTTGTCGCATCGTCGTCTCACTCCACTTTTGATTCATGGCACGGTCCCCAGACGCGTCAGGTTGACGCGACTTATCTTCTACGACGCGGCTACCGTGGGAGAGTGCGGGACCCCACACTCTTCCCCGCGGCTAATGGCGGAAAACAGCCTCGCTTGAGCCGGCGCAGTCCGGATCCACCGGGGAGAGATGCACCTGACCCTCATGGTCCCATCTCACTTATCTCTTCACCTCTCCATTTCTCATCTCTCCACCAAGCATCCATCCACCATGCCCCCCTCGCCCACTCCCAACGCGCCCAGCTCGATGGACGAGCTCAAGGAGCTCCTGAAGGACGACGACTGCGTGAAAGTGGCAGGTGAGTAACCCTAACCCGTTTGTGGCACTAACACCACCAGGCATCGACGTCGATGGTGTCCTTCGCGGCAAGGTCATGAGCAAGCCCAAGTTCCTCTCCTCTATCGACAGCGCTTTCGGGTTTTGTGGGGTTGTGTTTGGATGGGATTGTCGCTATCAGTCGTTCTCTGTGCGATCTGGACGCCGTGGACGACGTGGATGGAAGGTCGGATGTTTGGGGGTGAAGTGAGATGTGTGTTCTCGTGCCGTCACTTCATTTTTTGAACGATTCCAACCTCACATGTCGTGTCCTACTGGCTAAAGATCCGTCTAATTCATTAACTGACGCTCACAGTGCATGATATGACGTACATGAACGAAGGCTTGGTCTCGAACAAGGCCAACGGCTACCGCGATCTGCTCGCTTACATCGATCTTTCAACGTACCGCCGCATCCCGTGGGAGGACAACGTCCCCTTTTTCCTGCTCCGTTTTGCCGACCAAGACACACACGATTACATTCCGGTTGACCCGCGCAGCCTTCTCGAGAAGATTGCGGAGGACGCAAAGGCTCAAGGTTGGGACTGTATGGGTGGCGCCGAGTTCGAGGTTGGTTTCACAGTGCCCCACCCAGATCCGACATTAACATGCAGTACTTTCAATACGCGGAAACTGCCGAGTCCGTGCAGGACAAGGGCTTCATCAACCTTACTCCTCTGACTCCTGGCAGTGAGTCCACGGTGACACGACAGGTGCACTGACCCAGACCACGGATACTCTTTGCTCCGCACAACCAACAACAAGGACTATTTCTACGCTCTGTACAGAGAAGCTGCCAAGTTTGGCATTGAAATTGAGGGTCATCGTGGGTATCGCGGGATCCATGGATCGTTGAGCCCGTACTAACCACTCAGATACCGAGACTGGGCCCGGTGTGTTCGAGACGGCCCTGGCGTACACGGACGTCCTTCGCATGGCGGACAATGCTGCCCTGTTCAAGCTCGTTGCCAAGAGCTGTGGCATAAAGCACAATGTTTTGCCGACTTTCATGGCCAAGCCGTGGGAGAATGTGAGCAGGCCGATGGGGGACTTTGCTGACAGTAGATGTCGGGATGCTCTGGTCACATCCACGCCTCTCTCCGCGACAAGTCTGGTCGCAATATCTTTGCTGTCACTGATGAGGAGATGAAGAACGGCGGTCGCAAGAACGCCGCTTTCAAGGACCTTCAGTACATGTCGCAGGAGGCCGAATGGTTCCTCGCTGGTCTTCTCGAGGGCCTTCCGGATGGTGAGCTGGCTGACCAAGGTACCGACTGACATCAGTCATCCCCATGATGTGCCCCAACATCAACTCGTACAAGCGTCTCCTTGGCGGCGAGGTACGCTACTTCCTGATACCCCGCTGACAGCAGCAATACTGGGCACCCGACACCGCGTCCTACGGCTACGACTCGCGTGCCGCGTCGATCCGCATCATTTCTCCTACCGGTGTCAAGCCCTCTGCGACGCGTTTCGAGGTGCGCATCCCCGGTGCCGACATGAACACGCACTTCGCCATGGCGGCCATCTTCGGTCTCGGTCTGCGTGGTATCGCCAACAAGACCAAGCTCCCCTATGGCCCCATTGGCTCGCCTGGCGTCACGCGCGACACCCTTGTCAAGCTGCCCACGTCCCTCGAGAGCGCTACCCACGCCTTCATGCGCAAGGACTCGGTCGCGCGCAAGGTCTTTGGCGACTTCTTCGTCGACCACTACGGCGGCACCCGCGAGCACGAGCTTGAGCTCTTCCGCAGCGCGGTTACTGACTGGGAGAGTGAGTTGCAAACGATGCGCACAGACTGGATGCTAACTGCTAGTGCGCCGCTACCTCGAGCTCGTGTAGTCCTGCTCGAAGCTTGGGCGCTTGGGCCATCGCTGGTTCGGCACCCCGTTTGTATTCATGTACATGTAGTATACCTCTGCGATGACAATGAATAGGGTGCGCGCAGCAGACTTTGGCTTCAATTTCCTAACCCAGACGAGCGGTGACAGCGAGCCAGAGAATCTCAACATCTGCAGCAGTTGGTGAGGCATGTTCCGTTCGTTCAGCCAGCGCTGCAAGCAACGGGCTAGCGGATTAGTGGTTGAAAAGGTGATCGCCCGGTGTGATCTTGGTGCTGAGTGGAGACCGGATACGCCGATCATGATCGTCAAGCGAGTCAGGAAGCACTTTGAGCAAAGGGGCTGTCACCGATTTGATAGACATTGATCTTCCATTCCTGATCTAGTGACCCAGATCTGGTTAGTCCTGTCGAGCCCCTTGATCAGCAGCGACAATCCTGGCATGGCGATCCTCGATGGTCTAGCTTAGCCAAGCCGTCGGTCATGCGAGTCATGCTTTTTCAATCCCACAACGGCAGCTCTGTCGACTTCTTGCCACTGTCGTTGCCGTATATAAATCTTGCTGTTCTACCTACCTTTCATTCCTCTGTTGGCCTCGTCTCCCTCCCTTCAGCAGCTTCTCTGCCTCAAAGACTCGTCGTTGCCATCATGTTCAATACCACACTTCCCCTCGGCCCCGCGGAGTGGATCAACAGCGGCGATCAGGCGTGGCAGTTGGTACGTTGACTGGCTAGCTGGCTACTCTCGGTGAAGCCACCACCAAAGCAGATCACTAACCCCAAGACGGCAGGGACATTTGTCTCGCTCCAGTCCTGTCTCGGGATGGTGATCATGTATGCTGGGCTAAGCAAGGCCAAATGGGCCATCAACTCTGCCTTCATGGGACTGTACGCTTTCAGTGGGACGTTGATCCCGTGGGTCCTGTATGCGTACAACAGTGAGGTCGACGGTGGTTGTCAACGCTCATGACAGTGGGATTTGGGAAGGAGTGGATCCCGATATGCGGCATCCCGGGGCCAGTCCTCGGGAGCGGCACAGCACTTGCACAAAGCACGATACCCGCTGCTCAGAGCAAGCAAAACTTCAATTTGGCGACGATGGTGTACGTCCAGAATCTGTGTCCTTCCACTGACGACAGGTTTTACCAGTTCGGTTTCGCGTAAGCCCTCCCCACCGCAAATCTTGACCGCAGCGCAATCACCAACATCGTCATTGCCGGGGCGGTTCTCGGCCGGATGAACGTCCTCGCATGGGTGCTTTTCGTGCCCTTGTGGCTCACCTTTTCCTACTCTCCCGTGGCATTCAGTCTGTGGGGTGGCGGCTTCCTCACACGCCTGGGCGTCATTGACTATGCCGGAGGATACGTGATTCACGTGTCTTCGGGGACCGCAGGATTCATTGCCGCCGCGCTCGTCGGCCCGCGCCATGAATGTGATCGGAGACAACACCGGCCGAGCAACTTGGGCTTCTGTGTGATTGGTGCTGCGTGAGTGCGGAGCACTCTCCGCTTAATTGACATCGTAGGATGCTCTGGTGCGGATGGACAGGCTTCAATGGCGGAGCATCGGTAAGTGTGAGCCGTTTGTAGCTCTAACACTCCAGTTTCATGCTGGCGCAGACGCAGGGCTCGCAGTCCTTAACACATATGTCAGTACAGCGGCGGCGCTTCTTCTGTGGACGCTGTGCGATACGCTGTATTACAAGAAGGCTGCCATTCTCGGTTCGGTGCAGGGTATGATCTGCGGTGAGTATGGTCTTTGGAAGTACAACTGATGCCAGGCCTGGTCGCCATCACCCCGGCGGCAGGTGTCGTCAATGGTTGGGCGGCCATTCTCATCGGCGCTCTCGGAGCAGGGATCCCATGGATGACCATGAACCTTCTCGGACGGCTCCCGCCACTGTGTTTCGTCGACGATACGCTGGGGGTCATCCACACCCACCTCGTCGCCGGCGCCATTGGCGGCTTTCTTGTCGGTTGCCTGTGAGCTGCCCGGACTTCAGTCCAGCTAATGACAGCGCGACACACGACGGGCCACAAGGGCCAGGGACTTCGTCTGGGGGAGCAATCGCGGGCAATGGCCGCCAAGTGTGGGTCCAGATTGTCGGTGAGGTAGCACACTACCTACAGAAGTTGACATCAGGCCTACTCTTCGTCGTGGGATGGAACCTGGCATGGACGCCGCTGATTCTCTTCGCCATCCGGGCGGTCTTCCGCGTTCCTCTGCGCGCCCCGGATGAAGTTCTGATTATCGGCGACGACGCCATTCACGGAGAAGAGGCGTACTCTCTCAGCATGCCTGATCGCCAGCCAGCCATGCCGGGCGGAGATCCGTACCAGCGCATGGCGGAGGTGGGGTCCTTGCACTCGACGGGTCCAGGGGATGCCATTCCGCTCTCCAACCTGGAGCAAGGGCGAAACGGAACTGCCGATGAGCACGTCCGGAACACACTGCCACGCATGTAGTCGACATGTTCGATCTCTGCGCGCCCTCATGGTGGTCAGTCGCCGTTATATCAGTGACTCGGGGTGATATCTATACAATACATGCAAATCTACTCGTCGTCGCTGTCGGCCGCCGCCGCCGCCGCATCGTGCTCATGTTCCGCATCGCGCTCATGCTCGGCGGCACTGATACCCGCGACGAGGTCTACCTCCATCTCGGCTCCGCGTCCCTTCTCTTTGCGCATCGTCTGCAGCCGTTGCCCTGAAGGTCAGTAATGCAACAACGACTGGCTTGCAGTAGAAATGAAATGTCCTGAGCCACGCAACCAAGACTCACGAAAGATAGTTGCAATCGCCTCATTCGTCCGCCTCTCGAGCTTTGCCATGCGCACCGTCATGTCCCGCTTGAGATCCCAATTCGGCCGCTTGGGCTGGATGTTGAACAGGTCCTGGAAGACGTTAGAAAACAAAACAAAACAGCATTTCTCAGCTCGACTCACAAGCTCCTCGGCCCTCCGCTCCTCATCCTCGCGCACAATCTCCTCCGCCAGCCCCTCGACAGCCTTCTCGACGGTATCGTCTCCGGGCCCCTCGCGCGCGCGCGCCTGTCGCGTCTCGGGGTCAAAGTTGCGCTGTTTGAAGGTGAAATGCGTCGCGGGCGCCTCGCCGGCGTCGTGGGCTGCCTTGCGTTTCCGCAGCGCAATGAGGCGCTCTTTCCGTGCGGCGGCGGTCGCGGCGAGGGAGGGCGGGTCCATGTTGGGATGCAGTGGAGATGGATGTAAACGGAGGAGTGGCAAAGTGATGCATTCAATGATCAAAGATCACTTGGCCTCTTGCGACGATACGCGACGATGGACGCTGAATCAAACATTCCGGCACGCACTTCCCATATTGCGTTACGTAAAGTGGCGTCAACGGTCATTTTATTTTGATTGTTTTCTTTTTTTGGGCACATTTTTTCAGATTGCGGGGGCGCGATGTGGAGATGAGATCATGTGCGACAAAGATGCGATGAACCTTGCAACCTGCAACCTGCAATATCTACACTACCAACCACCATGCCGCCCACCGTCCCGCGCGCGGGGCCGAGCCGCGTCGCGACCTTCTTCTCTGACGACGAGGACGGGCACTCGAGCGCGTCAGGCGAGGTCGAGCCGCTTGTGCGCGTCAAGAAGCGCAAGATCGAGGGCGGGAACGGAGTGAACGGAGTCGCGAATGGCGAGGAGGGGGAGAAGCGGAAGAAGAAGCGGAAGAACAAGGACAAGAAGGGCAATGGGAAGAAGGGGAAGAGTGGCAAGGCGGGAAACGGGGATGATGCCGCGCGCCGGGAGGAGATTGCCGCCGAGCTCTTGATCACGCGGCACGAGCTCCCGTTCTACCAGGGTACGTACGATGGGATGGAGGATGGACCAGGCTGACAGCAGGTCGGCGGAACATACTCGAGGAGATAATGGCGCACGACACTGTGGTGGTGAGTCCACGGATCCTTGCGACTTTCTCATCTGTTTGTGCTTGCTGACATCAGATCATTGGCGAGACTGGATGCGGCAAGTCAACACAGCTTGGCCAGCTGCTGCGGCGACACCAAGTCTCGCTGGAGCATTTCGGCGCCCGCGGTCCAAGCGTGGCAATTACCCAACCGCGCCGACTGCCGTGTATTTCGCTCGCGACGCGCGTTGCCGCCGAGATGGGGGTCGTCGTCGGTGGCGAGGTCGGATATGCCGTGCGTTTCGAGGACGCGTGCTCCCGCGACACGCGCGTGCGCTTCATGACGGAGGGTGTCCTCATGAGGGAGCTCGCGAATGCTGGTGCGGGCGGGAAGCGGGAGGACAAGAAGGCGGATACCGAGGAGTCGGAAGACTCTGGGGACGCAGATGACGCTGGAATCAACCTCCTGATGCGGTACGACGTGGTTGTCATCGACGAGGCGCACGAGCGTACACTGAACACCGACTTTTTGCTGGGGAGCATGAAGAAGATCCAGCAGATCCGAAAGGAGCGCGCAGCGAAGGGAGAGGGTCGCGAGCTCAAGATTGTGATCATGTCCGCTACGCTCGACCCGGGCAAGTTTACGGCCTTCTTTGACGGCTGTCCTGCTCTACATGTCCCGGGCCGGATGTTCGACGTCGCCACGTCGCACACTGCAACGCCTGTTGACGACTTTATTGAGGCTGCGGCGGACGCAACGATGATGATCCACACACGGGAACCTGCCGCGCCAGGGCAGGTCCTCGTCTTCATGCCGGGCTCGGACGAGATTGAGAACCTGTGTGCTCTGCTCAAGCGCCGCGGAAACGACCTCAAGCCGGACGCACATGGCCTCCAGATCCTCCCGCTCTACGCGTCTCTCCCGCCAACAGCACAGGCCAAGATCTTTGCCCCGCTCCCGCCCAAGACGCGCCGCGTCGTCGTCGCGACCAACATTGCCGAGACGTCGCTCACCATCCCCGGCATCGCGTTTGTGGTGGACTCGGGTTACAAGAAGGAGAAGGAGTACATCTACCGCGCGTCCGGAGCGATAGAGCACCTTCGCAAGACGCAGATCTCCCAGGCGAGCGCCTGGCAGCGTACCGGCCGTGCAGGCCGTGAGGTGAGTGGAAAAGAGGCAAATAGGGGATCCGTGCTGACACCGCCCAGATGCCGGGCGAGTGCTTCCGCCTGTACACCGAGACGGCGTTCAAGAAGATGGTCGAGTTCGACAAGCCAGAGATCCAGCGGTGCAACCTCTCGAATGCCGTACTGCAGCTCATCGCAATGCGGCAAGACCCATTCACGTTCGCGTACATTGACCCTCCGTCGCGCGATAGCGTTGCCGCCGCATTCCGCTCGCTGGCGGGCCTGGGGGCCATATCGTCACCGACGGAGATAACTCCTTTGGGCCGCGAGATGCTCAAGTACCCGCTGGACCCTGAGCATGCGCGCATCCTCGTCGCGGCGTTCGAGCTGGGCTGCACCGCTGAGATCATCGACATTCTCTCCCTCGTCGTCACGGGCCCGGTGTTCCTCGACCGCGCCCAGGACGCGCGCGAGACTGCTGCTGCCGCCCGTGCCAAGTTTATCCACCGGGACGGCGACCACTTGACGGCGATGAACGTGCTGCGGGCGTATCTGGCGCTCCAGGAGCGCGACGAGGACGGCAACTCGGCCTCCCGCGGCGGCCTGGCCCAGTGGTGCCGCGACAACCACGTCAATGCCAAGACATTGACCGCCGCGACCAAGGTGCGCGCGCAGCTGCGTGAGCTGGCCACACGCCACGGGCACGATGTCCGCGCGTCGTGCGGAAGCGAGTACGCGGCTGTCGGGCGCGCGCTCCTCCAGGGCCTGTTCATGAACACGGCCGTCATCCAGGCCGACGGGTCGTACCGCCAGTCTGCGGGAAGCCTGCAGGTCAAGATTCACCCGAGCAGCGTGCTCGCCGGTCGCAAGGTGCCTGCCATCGTGTACGACGAGCTGGTGAGTGAAACGCGGGGAAGAGCTACGCGCCTCCGGGATGCGTGCCAAGACGGCCTAACTCTGACCGCAGGCAATCACGACTGCAATCTACGCGCGCAACGTCTCTGCATTCGAGCAGGACTGGCTCACCGCCGTGCCGTGGTTTGCGCGCGCTGCGGGCAAAGGCATCGCGGCGCCGGTATCGCGGACACAGGTGTAGCCGGTGGTGGAACTCGGGGCGAGGGACCTGTCGGACAAGACATCTAGCATATCACATCATGCATTGCATTGCACTAGCAGTTTGCAAGCTGGGCTCCAGCACCCCAGTCTCAGATTCCAGTGAACGTGTCCGACCGTTGAGTTACAGCGCCCCGTGCGCCCGCGATTGGTGGGCAGGATGCATCCGCTCATGAGATCAGAGGGTCAGAGCGGAGTGAGGCCAGTACTGGCAGACTGGAGTGGCGAAGCTACAAAGTGTATCCCGAAACGCTGACCCGCTGGCTTTGATGGCTTCTTTGCAGGGAGCTCTTACTGTAGCTAGCGTATCGTAACTCTTGCGCGCCATGGTGACTTGCTGTGCAGTTGCGAAGCTGAACCGAGCGTTGAGCGTTTGTACCAATTGTGCTAGCTGTACTCGCTTCCTCATAGTGTTGTCTGATATGTTCTGTCGGATGCACATCTGTTTCTCCCCCCTCTCCCTCTCGTCGAACCCTCCGAGCTTTGCTAGCTTTGAAAGAGTCGAGCTTCGACCGCCGATCGGCAGGCGGGCAAGGCTCGTATGAGACTGAGGCGCCTAGGACGTAGGGGAGGAGGGATGAGAGCATGAAGAATCAAACACAAAAGCACACGAGGCCATGACGCTGTGCGCGCCGTGGGCCAGAGGCCAGGGGCCTGTGGGGCGGGGCTGCTTTGTGCTTTGCGTGTGTGCTAGCGTTCACACACAACATGCCACGTCTCCATCCCCCCATCATCACGACCACCCCTTAGCAGCATGTTGTCTTCTCCCACTCACTCACAAGTCTCTTGTCGCCTTCCTTTCTCTCCATCCACCCCTTCCTACCGTCCACTTCCCCGCTCTCGCCGCCGCTCGTTATTTTCGTGTTGACGCGCCGCACAAGCAGATGGTTGTTGTTGTGGTTGTTGTTGTTGTTGATGTTGTTATTTTGATGAAGATGTACTCTTTTGCCCCCAGATGACTGTACTTGACTAACGCTGCATTACCTTCTACCACTATTCACGCTTTTCGCCTTCCTTCCCTCCTCTCTCCCTTCGTCTCTCTTCTTTGTCCGTTGTGTCTTCCCTCGCTCTGGGGAAGGAGATATAGTTACAACCTGGGGGGGACATATACCAACCTCCCATGGCTCAGCGGTTAATAAACCGTGGTATGCAAGCTGGCCCAAGCACCCGGTCTTATGTGTCAAGATCCGGCGGGGAAACCCATCGCGTGTTCGAATCACGCCCACGGTAGCCATCTCTTTTGCTGGTGGGAATCTGGCTGGTGCGGTGGGGGTTGGAAGGAGCGAGAAGGTGGAAGAAGGAGGGGGAGGGGGGATGGGCGTGAGGGGCGTGATGGCCGCGAGGCGCGGAATGGTGGCGACAAGGTGGAGGTGGAGGTCGCGCGCGTGGCGTACGAAGAGCCGTGGGCCCCAGCGGGGAAAACGAGTGTTTGTGGGATGACTGGGTGCTTAGCGTTGGATGTGCGCAGAGTTCTCTTCTTTTTGTGCTTCTCGTGTGTCTCGAATAGAGAGACGTGTATCGGACTGACACTACTAAAGCCAACACAGGTCCAGGACAATGGTACAAAGGGGCAGTCACTACGCACCCATTCACAGCTTTCAAACAGCCCGGCCCGTAGCAGGGATACATCCCAACTGGGGAGACCACCCCGTCCTCTTCGACGAGAAGCTCGAGAATGTCCTCGTCCAAGTCGAGTGCCACACCAAAGTGCCACCCACAACTTACAGAGCAGCCAGGCCGCCAGAAGTGACGCGTCATAGTGAGCGCCTCAGGGACCTCCGTTACGACCCCGCCACCAACTCCAGAACCGCCAGAACCGCCGGAGCACCGAGAAGGGCTCAGCATGGCCAGACGTCAGACCAGGGCATACCACGTGCCCCGATCAGGACCGTCCCGCGTCCCGGAGGATTTGTTGTGCCCGAGAGAGCTGGAGAGGGAGAGGCTTATTCAGGATCTGTACGATGGACTATTTTAGCTGCCCCGGATCGGACTCCGTGATGGCCAGCACCCGAGACGAGCAGTGCTCGAGTGGAGCACACTGAACGGACAAACACACACAGATACGGCAAGTCAAGAAGTGCCTGCAGAGAAGCACCTAGCACGGCTGGCCCAACCGCGCGTTTCCGCGCATTACACATTATCTTGGTCACCATGTGCTGCGGCCGTGCCGCGGCGTCGACGTGTCTGGTCGAAAAATTGCTGATCGAGGAACGGTGCTGAATTTCCGACATCGTGGTGCTGGAGATATTCTCGTGGTGGACCGGACATGACCGAGACAGACAGAGCCACTAACCATGCCCCACACACACCCCTTCACCACGACCAGACCAGCTATGCATGCTCTCTTTGTATTGATACACATCACACGGGCCGTACCGTCGACGTGTCGAGAGTGCGCAATAGTCAGGTGATGCACCTGCGGCGTGACACGACACTGACACTCCCCTGCGGCGGGCGATGCCGACATTGCCACCCGCTTCGCTTCCAAGTTTGGGGTCGGGACGTCGGATGTTGATTCAGACGGTGACGGCAATTGTTGACTCCCATTTTTCCTATCCTGCACACACACCCTTACATCCTTGCCCTCCGTCTGACTCAAATACTACTGCGACTGCTTCTGACCCACCCCCACCATCTTATCACATCTAATCACTACATTCCAGCGACTACTACATTCCAGCGACTACTACATTCCAGCACCAGCATGGCAAACGAGACGACGCCGCTGCTGCCGGAGCCGACGCCGAGCTCGCCGCGCTCTCCGCGCTCACCGCGGTCGCGCAATGCGAGCTGGCACATCCCCCACCTTCCCCCGCTGCGGACAACCAACACCGACACCGTGTCCACGGGCCCGGCGAACAAGCCCAAGGGCAGGATCTACGCCTTGTATGCGCTACTCGTACTTCTCGGCGTCGGCATCGGCGTCGGCGCGACCGTTGCGTGGGAGCATGCGCCGCGCGCAAAGCCCCCCATGGTCCCGCCTGTGTGGACGTTGCCACCGGTGAGTGTGTTTGCAGCCGGACAGAGCATTGGGATGGGCAGAAGGGATACAGAAATTGGGGATGGCGAGGTGTGTGCCCTCCAGAAGATGGCCGGGTGGCAACATGTCGCGTGCTATGGCTCGGTACCATCGGTTGAGACACGGTCCTCAATTCTCCTGGTCTAGACCCAATTCTCCTAGTCCAGATGTTCCGTCCGAAGCACCTAGCACCTGCAACATGTGATACGACAAACGTACTGACAGTAGCCCACCGGACTCCCGCGCAACCCGGCATACCTCTCCGGTCCGGGAACGGGTGGCGTCGCGTCCGAGGACAAGGTGTGCTCGGAGCTGGGTGTTGCGATCCTGCGCGACAAGAACGGCACGGCCGCAGACGCGGCCATCACCACAACGCTATGTATCGGCCTGCTGAACGGTTTCAGCTCGGGCATTGGCGGCGGCGGCTTCGCGATTGTGTCCCTCCCCGAGGACCGCAAAGTGTCGGTCGGAGACGATGACTGGGAGGTCCACCCCGAGTCACTCGTCGACGGGAGCGACTCGGAGATGAACGCGAGCGATGCGCGCGTGGTCGCCATTGACTTCCGCGAGACGGCGCCTGCCGCGGCCGACGCACACATGTACTCGAAGCTGGGACGCGCGGCTTCGCAGGTGGGCGGGCTGGCCATCTCGGTTCCCGGCGAGCTGCGCGGCCTGGAGGCGACGCACAAGATGTACGGGCGCTTGCCGTGGGCCGAGCTCGTGCAGCCCGTCGCGGACCTCGCGCGGCGGTGGCAGGTGAGCCGCGAGCTTGCGCGCCGCATCCGGTTGTATGGCTCGTTCATGCTCGAGGACGAGACCTGGGCCGAGGTGTATGCGCCTCGAGGGCCATTGCTCGTCGAGGGCGACTGGGTCAGCAGGGATAAGTACGCGGACACGCTTGAGCGCATTGCGCGCGAAGGGCCCGGTGCGCTGTACTCTGGCCCGATTGCGGACGATATCGTGGAGAGTGCTGCGGCGGCAGGGGGTATCATCACCCACAAGGATCTGGAGGGATACAAAGCACGGGTGTATCCCGCCATCAAGGGGACGTTTGCCGGGCAAACAATCTACACGGCGGACGCGCCGGCGTCTGGCGGCGTCATGCTCGGCATGCTCCAGATTCTCGACCCGCTGATCGACAAGAAGCACTGCTGGTCGGAGGAGAGCAGCCACAACCTCATCGAGGCGATGAAGTTTGCGTTTGGCGCACGCTCAGAGGTCACGGATCCCAAGTTTGCGACAAACCTCACCCGCCTGGCTGAGTTCCGTACCAAGGCGTGGGCCGACACCCAGCGTGCTCGTCTGACTGTGAGTGGAGGTGGAGTGCAGATCATAGGATTATAGAGTCGCTGACATCAGAACGTGACCCAATCGCCCGACGACTACGGCCTCGTGACGGAGCAGATCACCGACAGCGGGACGACGCACCTGTCGGTGGTGGACCAGTGGGGCGGAGCCGTGAGCGTGACATCGACGGTCAACCTCATCTGGGGCAGCCACGTCATGACGCGCAAGACGGGGATCATCCTCAACAACGAGCAGGACGACTTTGCGGTACCTGGTCAGGCCGACGCATTCGGTCTGCGCCCGAGCCCGTGGAACTACCCTGCGCCGGGTAAGCGCCCTCTGAGCTCCACCGCGCCGACGGTCGTGCACAGCAAGGACGGGAGCGTCACGGCCGTGCTCGGCGGCTCGGGGGGATCGCGGATTTTCCCGTCTGTCGCGCAAGTGCTTATCAACCTGGCGTGCGGCGACAACCTCTCCGAGGCGATTGAGCGTCCGCGCGTACACGACCAGATTCTGCCGGCCATCACGACCCTCGAGGTGGGGCCCGACGGCGTCGACGCGCACTGGGTCAAGGCGCTCGAGGCGCGGGGGCACCGAATTGGTCAGTTTGATATCAATGTCGGGGCGGCCGAGGTCCAGGGCGTGCTCGTCGACCGCAAGGGCGTGTGGGCGTCGAGCGACTCGCGCAAGCACGGCGTCGCGGACGCATACTAGATCGTCCTGATGCAGGGTCCCGGGCGCCGGAGCGCCGACGTGGGTGGGGAGCTGGGGTCCATACCCCCGAATCATGCGCCAAATGCGCCTTCCTGATTGTAACATGTACACTATGCACTGATACCTCATACCATCCACAGTGATCGATCGCCGATGGGAGAGATGCAGAGTTGAGGCTGAAGGGACTGGTGATCATCCGGCGGAGCAGTGAGGACGGCGGAGATGGTGTGCTCGGCATGCTCGGACAGCTCGGATCCCTCGGACACAAGCCTGGATCCAGACACACCGCCGGTTATGAAGTTGCCACCGACCTCCCGGTCTATAGCTTGTCTATTGTCTTGGCAGATGCCGCAATCTGCCCGTCGTGCGCCGTGCCTCTGTGCCTCGCCGATCCCGGGCCTAGTGGACAAAGACCATCTGCTTGTCCGTCGCCGCGCGCCAAGGCCGAGTGCCGAGCGCCGAATGCAGAGTGACGAGCGCCGAGCATGGGCGAGACACCGGGGCGAGGGTCAGTGCCGCGGGTGCCCAGAGCTCAGGAGCTCAGGAGATCAGGATCAGGAGCAGTAAGCTCCACTCGTGGCGATGACGACAGCGACTACCGACTGTTATCGTTCCTGATTCCTGTTCCAGTGGCCGCCGGCCAACATCGGACTCCCCACTGGAAATCATGGCAAGCAGGGTGGCAATGATTGCTCAGCACCACGGGCAAACATCATCGGCAAGATGTGCATCGCTTCAAGGACAGGCTCCATCAAGACGGATCCAACGGAGCACATCCATCTCACAGCGTTCACGACTTCTGCTGGCGACATGCCGATATGATGAACAGTGATCAGCAATTGTTTCGTCAATGGCGCGTCCGATCGCATCGCAATCACTTGCTTCGTGCTGCGCCGCGCTTGGCGCTTCGCCGCGATTCCCCATCGTGTACGCGCCTGCTTCGCGCTGCTCACTCTTGATGTCACAGTTTCAAGTTTTCATAAGAATCTAATCGTACACAATGATGGATATCTACTGTTTGAGTCAAAGTCACAGCTGCTAGACGGGCGCAGGAACCTATCACTAGGCTAGCCGGCCCACAGGGCTCGGTGTCGCGGGATGGCTGAGGCGGTCGCAGGCTGATACGGAGGTAGAGAACGCGAATTCTAGTGGGGGAAAACGGAAATTGGATGGAGAGGGTGGTGATGATGAGGATGGGGTCCGCACGAATGTATCTGTGGGTACCAAAGGTTGGGGTCCGACTTTCGAAGCCGCCATACCCTTTGTCCATGCCTGCGCGGAGCACAGGTCCTCGGTCTCATGCCGCAGCAGCGGCGGCGCTGCGTTTTGGAGGGCGTAGAGAAGAAGAGGGGGACATGGTATGGCTCGAGAGGTAGAGCCGGAAGAGGAAAAGGAGAGTGTGGATGGCAGCGAAAAGCAATGCCAGATTTAAAAGGGGCTGCGAGACGCACGCTAGCAGAGTAGCGGCGGCTCACAGTGGCGGGCACTTCAGATAAGGCCGCCAGTCTCGGCGCGACGCTGAATGCGCGACTGGGCGCGGACAACGCTGGGGCTAACGCCCTGGCGCTTGGCGTCGACGAGAGGACCGTCAGAGTGAATACCCTGGCGGTGACGCTCGAGGTCGTGGAGACGAGAAAACGAACGCTTGCACATGGGGTGGGGGCACTGGTGGGGCTTGGGACGGGAGGGGTCGTGCGTCTGGACGTGCGACTTGAGGTTGAAGGCGCGGGCGAAACCACGGCCACAGACGTGGCACTTGTGGCGCTTCTTGGGGTCGTCGGGGGTCTTGCCGGGAACATAGCCGCGACCGCCGCCGTGGAGGTTGGGGATCTTGCGCTCGTCAAGGTCGAGCTCGTCGTCCTCGGCGAGATCGGGCGACTCCTGCTTGCTGGTGAAAGTGAAGGGGAGCGTGGGCGGGGGGAGAGCGGTGAAGTTGGGGGTGGACGGGAGAGGAGGCGAGGCGGCCGACACCGAGGTGGTGGTCGAGTTGCGCGACCACATGGAAGCGGGCTGCACAACGTCGGTGCGGGCAGAAGGCATGTAGAGGTTGGCGATCGACATGCGCTGGGCGACCTCGGCGGCCTGGAGGTGAGCCTGGGCCTGAGCCTGGGCGTTAAGCACCTGCTGCTGCTGCTGCTGCTGGTACGAGAAGAGCTGGGGGTTCCAGAAGTTCTGGTTCTGGTTTCCACCCATGAACGGGGGCTGGAGGGCGAGCATGTTGCGGTCCTTCGAGTCGGGCGACTGGGCGTCCGCGCTCATGAGGGTGGTGTCAACAAAGCAGAGAGCAAGGTCGGCCTGGGCTTGGGTGGCGAGGGCACGGTAGTGCAGGTAGCGCTCAAAGTGGTGCTTGGAAAGGGCGTCGGCGGTGTCGTTGCTGCCGACGGGGGACAGAGACGGCTGCTGTTGCTGGGCAAGTTCGGCCGCTGCGAAGGCGGCGGAGGCTGCAGCGGGATCAAACGAAAAGGCGGTGGGGGAAACGCCGGCCGTCTTTGGCGAGACGAGAACTGTCGACTGGGGGGTGGACGCGAGGTCTACAAACGAGTCGAGATCAAAGGCGTCGGGGGGGATGTCCGACGTGACCGACAGCGGCGGAGAAGGGAGAGAAAAACCGCCGGTGGCGATGTTGGGGAGAGGGGGTTTCGGTGGGAACGAAAACGAAATAACGTCTGGCGAGGACATAGGTGTGAACGTGGCCAGGGGGCCTGTGGGTGTATGGGCCGGCTGGCAAAAGGAGTGAGCGGGTTGAATTAAGGCAATAGCACCGGAGTGCGGGGTGGTGGTGAAGAGGGAGACTATGGACGAGAGCAAACGGTGGTGGCCAACAAACTTGTGATGAAGAAGGGGGGCGGTGGGGGATGGGGGAAGAACAAAGTGGTGTAGATGTGGTTTATAAAGGAAATGGGAGAATGTATGGGGGGGTGAGGGGAAGACACAACAACGGGACGGGGAGAAGGGGGAGGGAAGACCGAGGGATACGAGAGAGCGGGGAGAGGAGAAGGGAGAGGGGATGGGAGAGAAAGAGGTGGGAATTCGGGGGTCCTCGCCCTTGTGGATGCCTTTTTCTGATGGCGTTTGCTGTTCCCTTTCTTTTGGTGCAGCGCGCTCACCCAAAAAAAGAGCCAAGCCCTCTCTCCGTCGTGGCACAGAGATCCGTACTTTTCAGGGTCCAAGACGGGCAAGGCGGTGTAACAGGTGTTGCCGAGGGGGGCGAGATGGTGAGAAAAGAGGCATGAGGGCAGAGGAAAAAGGGAGGGAAGTGCTCGAGAGTGGGGGTGTTCCCTGAGCCTGTGATGGCAGAACGGAAGTATAATTTTCGGCCATGGGAAAAGACCGGGAATGGATTCAACCCCCGCTCCCTCGGTTTATTTGTTGATTATTATTAGGGGTAGTGCCCTCGTACGCCAGGAGATCAGGAGAAATATGGGATCGAAATAGGATCGTTTGGGACCCACGCTATCCCACACTAACTACTCCTTGTGGGCACACACACCAGAAGCATGCAGATCCAATGCAAATCCAATGCAAATAGTGCCACCGAAAAGAGAGGCCAAAAGGACGGATCAGGGGGGCCGCATCCAACGCAGACGTCATTGATCCCTGATTTGGACTTGAAAAGGAGAGGGAAGGAGGAAGGGGGGAGGCGTGTGCCCAGAGCCCGAAAGAGGATGATGGGGGTGTAGCATTCCGCTCCGTCTCCTGAGGTGGTGGGTGGTGATGCCATAGAAGCAAACAAACATCCAAACACATCGGACAAGACATGTCACCATGTCACTCAAAACAGAAGAAACAGGACAATGAAAGGGAAACCCCGAGGCGAGCCAAGAGAGGACAGAGTGTGGAATTATGATGATGCTTTTGCCTTTTCTCCGATCTCTTCCTCTTCCGAGAAACAACCCATGCTCGGACATCTGCCGTCATACCCCGCAAACGCTGGGCATGCACGTATGGCAACATGGGTCGCACGGTGCACGGTGCCACGGTGCCACGGTGACTATCTGGGCATCACATATCACCGGGGAATTTAGACACCGGGCCGGGCACGGCAGGCACCCACCCCCGGAGCCGGCAAGTCCCCCGCAACCCAAGAGTGACCATCACGCTGGGAGACGGCGACAGCGATGGCAACAGACAACAGACAAGGAGACAAGGCAACGGTAACGGCCGGCTCCGGTCCGATCATCTCAACCGGTACACTCGGCGTCGCATGTTTCGTGTCTCCTCCCGGCCCCCGAAAAACACAAACACAAACAAGGCCCAATACAACCCGACAGTAGAGGCACGATCGGGGTGGGATTAGGATGGGATTGGGATGGGGACTCACACAATAGGTTTGGCAACCTGTTGTCACGGCGGCGGCCGGGCGAGTACACGCGAGCGTACGCGAGTGTGGCGGCGGCGTAGGAGCTCGAGCGGGGTAGCTGAGTCCGACGTGGAATGCACTGCTTGGAGGTTGTGGAGCTAGAGTACGAGTACACCGAACTGAGGGAATTCTCTACGTAGAGGACGCGTGTCGTTGCTCGTCTGTGTCGGTTTCGCTTGGTCGCTTGCGCTTCGGGATGGGGATGGGGCGGAGACGGACGCTGCGGCGGTGCTTATTAAGTGCGTCGCGCGCCGCGATGCTGACGCGTGGATGCGAACGGAGTCGGTGCTGGGCTGAGGTGGGATAGGCAGCGGGCCGAGCGAGGCGGTCGGCACGGTCGGTTAACAAAGTCCAAAGGTGGTGAGTCTGGATGCTGCTATAAACGGTGATCGAGATGATGAAATGATTGCGGATACGGATGGTGCCGAGTTCTAGAATACCGTCTCTACAAACGAGGGTCCTTGTGTCTCTAATCTCTGGGTATCCGCGTTTCTGGGTCAATGATGAGGACCCGATTGAGCGTGCGGGGCAGAAATAGAGCTGCGAGATGGCAAGAATAAATCGAAGGGAACAAGGGAAAAGTAGGTTGACTGCGGTGCGCGTTCTTAATATGTACGCGCGGGGCCCGGCCACCCCGGCCGTAACAGAGATTGTCTCGACGACCCACGTCTGGATCCGCGCTTCAATTCCATTGGCATTGCGAGCGAGAGCTACGAAGCGCGAAAAAAAGAGAGTGCCAGCCTTAGCTGGACGCGACTACGCTCTAGCGCGTCTCCTCGGCACCAGCTTCCCACTTGCAACTCGCGCTCGGCCACCACCATCTCAGGGGCCGGGGCGACTGCGGCGGGATATCTCGACCCGCGAGCGGGGCGCACGATTATTAGCGGATACGTGCCGCGACGCGCGCGACGAAGCGGTGCGTGGCGTGAGCAGAAGGTAGCCGGGAGGGTGACATGCCTCGGTGTGTTGGCGATGAGGGGCCCGTTGTTCGGAATGGAATGTGGTGTAGCATTGTCCGCTGCCACTTGGGCCGCCAAGACTACCACACGCCGCCGGGTCGACGTAGGCGTGGCTTTTCGGCACTGGGGTCTGTCTTGTGCATCAACTGACATCGAGACGTTCCCACCGATACTGTAATTCTGTAAGCGAAGCGGGCATTCAAGTCGCCGCACCGGGCTCCCAATTGGACCTAATTCCGCTTTCTTCTCGAGTAGCGGTCTGGACATGGCTATCTGATATGACACGCTGCGGCGCAGCGAAATCGGCAACTTGTAGGAAGCCGGTGGACGGCGGGTAGTCGCGGCCAGTAGGATGCCATCCGCACATCGCGTATCGCAACGGGCACAAGCGAATGCATACTGGAGTCCACGATTTGTGTCGACTTTTTTTCTGGCAGTACCGTCGTCATGTTCCGTGAGGCGGTGCTGGCGAGCATGTGTGTGCTCGCGTCTGAGCGACCGCGCGACCGCCAGCCCTGACATTGCTCTACGTTTTGCGCGTTGATCACGAGGACAAAGATATCTCAAAGGCGGAGAACACGGCCGAAAGACGACGAGCGACGGCGAGGCGCAGCATGCAGCAGAGCGATTGACCGTCCATGCGTCCGTGGAACGCAGACTCGCATCGTCTCACTATCTTACCCACTATGCCCCTCGACCGTCACTGATTCCGGGGACATGAGGCATTTGATCAAATTAGAAACTTGCAAGTCTCTTCGATGCCAATCCGAATATTCTTGACATTCTCGATGTTCTGGCCGGCGGGCTGCACCGCCTCATCCACAATCCTCAATCCTCGATTCTTATCTGCTCCTGAACGCCGAGGTGGAGCGTCCACGAGGCCACGAGGCGCTCCCAAAACGGGCCGCTCGTTCTATTTTGTGAGATGTCGTGGTCAATGTGGCGGTCTGGCGGTCTCGGAGATGAGGGGAGCACCATGTGCTGCGCCGTTCCGACAATATCACGACCAGGGGCTGCGAGCTGCAATTCGGAGGCCCTCCTCCGGTGTCTCTGGTCATCATGCTCCACAACTACACCTGAAGCCCGCACGTCCGCACTTTCCGAACACGCCATGGGGTGTTGCGAATTGACCATCAGACCGGAGACACCAAAATCGCGCGCGCTCGATTGACTTTTCTTTTGCGAGGCTATTTCCACCAGCTCATTCCACAAACAGCGCCCAGCCCCACCGATTCGCAACCGGAACCGACGCAGCCGACATGCTCCCACACTACTTGTCGAACCCACGCGTATCCGCACACGGGCACCGGTGCGGATTGAGTGGGCGAGCGGGCGAGTTCGTGGCGCAGCGGATCGCGAGATCGCGAATAGTACTGTACGTGCGTATGCGAGTTATGTGCCACTAATCCTGGGATCCTGGGTGCTATGCTGGGAACGATCACGCCTTGCGGTGGTGTTCACACTATGTGCGCAACATGCCGCGATCCCTATGGGGTCCTGGGAGCTTGGGCACCATGTCAGAACTTGGTCGCGCCGCGTTGCGTGCGTGGCCGTGCCGCCACTGCCCTCGTGCTGGGCCCAGTTGGTCAGCTGGTGACGGGCTGCGGTCCATTCGCGTGATATTCTTTTGCATCCTGTGTCCGGTGCGGCGCTCCTCTGCGGAAGGTACGTGAGTTCCATGCGCTTGGTCCGTGCCAGTCGCATGGAGAGCTGCTATGATGCATAACAGAACGGTCAGAGGCTAGTCAGTATCAGATGGCTCTTTGAGCTCCCAGTGTTTGAGCGTTTGTGAGGATGGCATGTTCTGTACGTGCGCGGCCAACGTCAGTGTTAGTCGTGAAAGTCAGGAGAAATTACGAGTGGCTATGACAGCGGCAGTCCGCTGCGGCCCCAGGGCTATGCTACATCTCATTCTATAGATCTAGTGCTCTAATCGCTCTTGGGCACATCCGACATGGCCCACCATCTCGTCTCCATGCCATTGAGCACCGCCGGCGCCTCGGCACGCACATGGTACCCGCATCGCTCATAGTACTCGCGGTGCTGCTCCGTCATCGTGAGCAGCGTCACTTCCGTCTTCTCCTCCTTGCCCCGCTGCACCATCCACCGGAGCATCTTCCCCCCCAATCCGTGTCCCGCTGCCCGCGGCGCGGTGCCCACATGAGAAACGTAGTATTTCCCCTTATCCCCCTCGGGGCCGTATGCCCTGCGCTGCATGTCCTCAAAGATACGCTTGATCTCCTCGCCGGCGCGCCGCAGCTCCTCGCGATCACCGATGATCCGCTCCACCTCCTGCGTATGCTCCCCCTCTTCGTTTGGTGTTGGTTCCTCGACATTCGGGGGGCGCACGAGCATGACGCAATCGACGCCATCGCTCCCAGGCGCAGAGGACACCCAGCACTCGAGATCCCGCACAAAGTGGACCGCGAGCGCATGCATCCGTGCGCGCCGGAGCGCCGGGTCGTCGCCGCCGTTCAGCGCGCGCATGATAAAGTCGTCAAACGCCGTGGAGAGCGTGTCGACTATCGGGGTGAGGGAGGCGGGCGAGGCGTCGGTCACCCGCCGGATTGGCGGCGGCGGCGAAGCGGAAGTGGTGCTCAGGCCCCGAAGGGAGAGGAGCGGGCGTGGCCGGGCGACGCGCAGCGTGGATAGCGTGGATAGCATGTTGGGGAGATGCTGGTGGATAGAGGGATTCCAGGGTAGTGGTTGAGAACGTCCAGGAGCCGTGGATGTTTCGAGTTCGAGTGTGGTTCTGCGTCTAAAGTCTAGAATCTGAGGCGTTGATCTGGACTCCGTGGATCGTGGCTGTTTCGGGGGGGTTGGGGGTCGTATAGCTCTTGTCGCTCGTCGACTTGTCACTACTTTATATCCCGTGTGATGCTGCGTTTCGGGGGTGGTGTCACTCCGACTTTTTTTTCTCTCGGCGTCGACGTCATCAGTCGAGAGGACGAGTTGCGCCGACTTTTTGCCAGCGTGGAACGTGGTTGTGCGTGGTGCGTTGTGCGGAGACGGAGAATAAACTCCGTTTTCTGATGATCGCCAAGGCTGGTCACTCGCTCCCTCGACTCGATCTACTGCAGTGTTGACGTGTTGCAGAAAGGGTCATGCATACACATGTGATTGTTGGCCTCGTGGATTATGGATCGTGCGCTCGCGCTGTGCATGCTGTCACTGATGCGATAAGTATGTGGGGCATGAAGTGAAGGAATCCAGCGAGGTATCAGGTGGCTGCCACACCACACTGCCCCACTCTGCCAATGCGGCATGGTGGCGTCCGCGCGTCACACCGATGACTAACTTCCAAGTCGCGGGTCGCGAGTTGCGGTGCACTCCACGCGAACGTGTGCAGAGTACAGTACAGATCAGAGCAGCTCAAGCATTATAGGTGGAACACCTCCGAACTCAGGTCTAGATATGCATTCAACAAGTATCAAAACACTCAGCCAAACACCTCCATCATGAAATAGTACTCGATACAAGTGCCCTCTACGCGTCCGCGGGCCGTAAGCGCCCGACAGCGGTCCGCGAGGATCTCGCCGACGACCGGGGCGCCGCAGAAGAAGACGCCGACCTTGAAACGGTCGGCTTTGCCGTCATTGTCCATGTCGAACCCGTACTGCCCGTGGTAGCGCTTCATGTCCTCGTAGTGCTCGTCGAGGATGTGCACGAAATCCGGGCGGCCAAAGTGCGTGGGATTGACAAGACCCGTGAGCGGCGAGTTTGGGTGCGTCTTGGTGCGGTGCAGCTCGAGCAGCCAGCGGTACACGTGCATGCTAATGTCCTTGCGCTTGTCCGTAACATGCGTCTTGACCCGGATATCGAGGTGGGGATGCGCGAGCCCGTCATTGTCCTTGTGCCAGTCCTGCGAGCGCTGGACACTGTTGAGCAGCTCGGAAAACCACGCTAGATGCTTACGCTGCCGCGCGACCCAGTGCAGGTCCACGCGGCGGTAGTCTGCGGGAAACTCTTCTGGTACCTTGTTGCGCTGCTTGGACCGCGAGCTGCGTCGCGACGACATGCGCGCGAGTCCCCCTCCAGAGGACGAGTTGCGCGACGGCCGGGGGCTCATCCCCGCGCTCCCTCGACTCCCTGTCGGTTTCTCCGAGGGCGTCTTTTCTGAGAGCGTCTTCTCCTCGCTCGTGCTCGTGCCGGTCACCGACAGGTCGTCCGGCGGACCGCCGTGCCGCGAGTCCTCGTAGTACTGTAGGTCGGCGAGGATGCCCGCAAAGGGCGTCACGCCAATACCGGATCCGACGAGGATGGTGTGGGAAAAGTCGTAAAAGCGCTGAGCGGGGGCGCCAAACGGCCCGTCGACGCCGATGGTTATCGGCGTCGGCTCGTGTTTGTTCTTTGCGAGGTCGCGCAGCTTTTTCGTCCAGTTTCCGTCCGTCTTGATGTGGAGCTGGATCTCGCGCTCGAGACACGTACTGATCGTGAATGGATGCCACTGCCAGCGGCTGATGGCGGGCACCTGGAGGAAGAGGTAGTGGCCTGCCTGGTAAGGGAAGAAGCGGCTGTGTGGGATGCGTGCGCAGATCTGGACCGTTTCGGCGTCGAGGATGCGGATAGTCGCTTCCATGGGTAGGAATCCGCGGACGAGGCGCGTGCCCCGCTCGGCGAGGACAAGCAGCGTCGGGAACGCGAGAAAGTACCCCAGCATTGGCCACTGGAGGATTGCCTGCGTGCCGTGCGCCATGAGGCACCCGATGATTGGGTACATGAGCAGATGGACGAGCTGGAAGGCCTCGTAGCTGCGCTGCCGGACCCAGGGGGTGGACGTCGCGCCGATGGCGTAGAAGAAGAAGAGGGCGAGGATACCCGTGATCCCCGGGCGCGACTTGACCACGTCGCGGTAGGACCATGCCGCGTTCTCGCCGAGGAGCTCCTGCAGCGCTTCGGGGCGGTACGAGTTTGAGATCCACACAAAGTCGCCGGTGAGGTGCGAAATGCCGTGGATTGTCCCCAGGATGGTGGCCCAGATGGCCATGTACATGTGAAACCTTTGCGAGAGGTCGAAATTGATAAAGCGTGAGACCTTGTAGGACATGCGGAGCATGGTGGAAAAGTACCGCGCCATGGAGAGCAGCAGGAAGAAGAGGGTGGGGTACAGCAAGCCGGCGCAGGTCTTTGCAACGACGACGCCCCAGCCGAGCGCACCACTGTACGCCGGGCGGAGATACTTGACCAGCTGCCATATCCCAAACGCGAGCATCATGCCGCCGACGAGCGCCATAAACATGATTGTCGGGCCGTGGACCGCCCAGTAGGAGACGACGCGGCGCGCGAGCGTCATGCGCTTGACGTACTCGTCCTGTTCCTTGTCCTCGTCCGTTTCCTGCTTGAGCGACGGGATGCGCCACGCCTCGACGCGCTTTGTAAACTCTTCGACGGGAATGTCATCTTCGTCCGTGCCGAGGATACTCCGGAGAAACGCGTGCCGGTCGGCAGTCTCGTCGTTTGTGTCGTCGATATGCGGCTCGAGGTCGCGCGCCACCTCGTCGAGCTTGTCGGCCACCTCGTCAAAGCTGATGACCCCGTCGTTGTTCTTGTTCAGACTGTCGACAAAGGCCTTGATTTCGTCTTTCGACAGCGGCTGGATAGGCCCATCCGGCCGCGCGGCGGGGTTGAAGCGTGGGTTGTCGACATGCATCGAATGGTGGGGAGGTTGTGGTCATCGCGCTCGGCAGCTCGGTGGGGTATATATTCCCACTGGATGGTGCTTTTTTTCTTTTTCTCTTCGGATGCATGGAGAAAAGTATGATGCAATGATGTAGTGGCCGGGGCGAGATCGCGACATTTCTTGGCGCTTGGCGGCTCAGCGGCTGAGCGGCTGTGGAGCGGCACAGCGGTGTCGTTTTAACACCGACTAGTGCGCAGCGTGCTCCGGTAGCCCCGGCGGCCAAGAGGCCAAGAGCCTCGGCGACCCTCATGACGGAATGTCGCCGGTGACGGACAAACAAGAATCAGAAATCCCACCGTGACTCTCAATACATGCTCAAGGCCGAGAAGCGCAATGCCGTTAGAGGCGAAACCAAGACCCACTTTGCCCGTCCCCAGGTGCTCGACCGGCTCGACCCCGTCTCTTGTTGTTTGTTCCTCCAGAATAGTGTGCATGGAATAATGCGTACAGACAATGCTAAAAAAATCCGGCGCGGCGCGCCCTATGCGTGGTATCAAGTGGCTGCCAGTGTGGCAGGGGGCGAGGCAGCGCCCACCGACTACGAGAAGAAGTACTCCGAGTCGCGGATGCGCTCGACGTCGAATGTGCCGCGCGGCGGTGTCGGCGGGAGAATGTCGCGGAAGCGGACAAAGCGCGAGCCGCGGATGCGGACGATGGGAATGTCGTCGGACAGCTCGTCTTCGTTGATTCCGAGGTCGGTGGGGGCAAGCTCTGGCTCGTCCTCCAATGCCTCGGCGTCTACAGCTTCCGCAAGATCCGTCTCGAGGGGCTCGTCCGCCAGAACATCTACCGCCGAGTCCTCAGCCTGCTTTTCACTGGCCTTGGACGACCGACCGGCCTTGCGCTGCTTCTGTGCCTCGCGCAGCAGGAAGTGAGACTGGTTGATCGCGACCCAGTTGTCGCCGTAACGGTGGAGGAACTCTTCCCGCAGCTCGCCGACGAGGTTTTGCGAGTGGAGGTGGATAAACGTGTCACGGAGGGTGTTGGACATTTCCTGGACAGTCGACGCGTGCGTCCAGTACGAGTCGTGCACGGACGCAAAAGTCACGTCGTTCTGGTTGCAGCGGGTGGCGGTCATGAGCATGTGGGTCGCGTCGAGGGAGTGAATGTAGTTTGGCGGGAACGCCGTCGCCTGCTTGTTCGGGGAGACCTCGGACGGGAGGTTGGGGTCGCGGATGTAGACGGTCTGGAGAGAAGTCAAGACCTGCTTCTTCACCTCCTTGCGGTACGGCTGGACAACGGGCAGGCCGAGGGGCGACGTCCACACCACCGAAGTCATGAGCTCCTTTGGCAGGCGTCCGTGCGGGCCCTTGCCCTTCTTCTTGGCGTCTGGGGTAACAGCGGCATCGAGACGCTCGGGAGGGATTGAACGGGCGATAAGACGAGCCGAAATCGTCAGCCAGTCTTGGATCGCACGCGCGCCACCAAAGAGGTTTCCAATCGAGTCGAACACCTTGCGCGCGATATATGCCGAGGCGCGGAACAAGGCATCGCGGTCCATACCGCCACGGGCCTCGAGCTGCTTGGCAATCTGCTCGCGGGCGCCAACGAATGTCACACCATACACAGTCGTCATGACCGTCTGCTTGACAATCTTGCGGCCAAGAGGGAGATCAATCAGTACCGCCACAGGGTCGCCGTTCTTCTTGTCCTCGGCGATAGAGGCGTTGACAAGATCGGCAACACCAGTGTAAACGTCCGACGGCCGGTCGCCCTTCTCGAGGTTGACAGCCTTTGCACCGGCGACATCACCACCGAGCGCGGCGTAGTGCTGCATGCCGTTGCACGTGCCGTCCTGGTGAATTGGGAGCGACGACTCGAACATTGTCGAGTCCGCGGAGCGGAGCGCCCCGGTGAGCTCCTTGCATGCCGCGAGAGTCTGCCAAGGGTTCTCCGACTCGAGCCACCACCGCTTGCCAGTGAGGGGGTTGTCGGCCGAATCAAAGACGTCCGCCTCGTGGTCAATGGCAAACTGTTCACGCTGGGAGAATGATGCCTTGTCGTATCCGAACACGTTGGCGAGATGGATGCGGAGCCACCGGAGACCGTCACTGCCGAGAGGCTTCTTCACGCCAAACGTCAGGAGACCACGGCACAGGTCGTCACCAACGGGCGAGAGATGCGGTGGGATCGGATACGCACGGCCACGGAAGTCCATGTTGTGAGGGATGTAGAAGATGTCGTTGAGGTAAGAGCGCGCAATCTCGAGGTTGTAGTTGTACTTGCAACGCTCGGCGTGGTTCTTACGTTGCTCCTTGTTGATCGTCCTGACACGGCCAACCCAGTCGTTGCGCGCAATGGGGTCGTTGCAGTGGGCGTCCGGCTTGTCCGGCAGCGCGAGATCAGGGCCAGACTTCTCGGGCGCGGCAGGAATGTCGGCAATGGCCTCTCCCTTGTTCCACGACTCGAGGACGACATCAAACACGCCGTGGTTGATCGCCCAGGGAGTGGACGAAATGACATCCAGGCCGTGGAAGACAGCATCGAGGTGACCCTGGTTGGACGCCTCGCGGAGGTAGTTGCGCTGTTCGACCGAGTCTTTGAAACGCATGGTCTGGACTGGCGTGGACAAATACGCGCCGTCATCCCACTTTGACCACGGGCGAGGAGGGACCAGCATCGGAAGGTGCTTGGGGTGAATGACCTGACGGACCGAGTCGGACGCGAGACGCTCAGCAATCGCCGGGTTCAGGCGGATAACACCGAGTCTCCGACCACGCAGGTACTCGTAAGAGTGCGAAAACGCGTTTTGGTCCTCGGAAACCGGAGCGCCAGTGTGGTCTGTACCGTAACGAGTCACCTTTGCGACCCTAATGAGCGCGTCGATAAGATACGAGCCAACGGCGGTCTGGACCATCTGAGACCAGGGCGGGGTCCACACACCACGCAGGTCCTCCCCATGGACAGCGGTGCTGCGGCCATGCGGGGCGACACCAACGTCTCCAGCGTCCGCGGACGGCATCTCGACCGCCTCGCGCGTGCGGCCAATGTCGGCCCAGACTTTTTTGATGTTGACGCGGTTCGGCTTGTGGGTGTGGCGGTCCATGGTGCGTTGCCAGGTGGGAGAGGCGGGGCCGGCAACGCTGCGGATGGTATCGGCACGGTGCTCCGACTCGACAGCCCTACCGACATCGATGCAACCACGAGTGGTCTTCATGCCGTCGATAATGCCGCCTGATCCGATAAGACGCATCATCTCAAGAACAGTGACGAGTGCGAGCTTCTTCTCGGGGAGCACCGAGAGATACAACAGCAGGGTGCTGTCCTTGATGCCTGTGGTGGATGTCCACATAGGAGGCTTCACCTCTGATCCTGTTGCGGTCTGAGCCTCCTGACGGAGCCGTGCGATATCTTCCGTGAGGTACTTTGTGAGCTCGACGTGCCAGCGGTGCATGTGCGCCTGAAGACCGTTGCGGTTGATCTTGCTGTTGTCCTCGACACCAGCCTCCTCAAGCTGCCGCGCAGCGTGCTTGAGCTCCTCCTCCGCAGCTTCGTACGATGCCTTCTCGAGCGCCAGCTGACGGTTAAACGACGTAAGCGGAGTGTTGATCTGCTTCAGGTTTTGCCGAAGGTTGCGAATGGCAAAGCGAGCGCGTTTCACGATCGGAATGGAGGGCGAGCTCGAAACCTCTGGTGCGTCGGGGTCGCTCCCCTCCTTCTCCAGGATGGGGTTCACCTCGGGCACCTGAAGCGCCTTGCGCTCGCGCTCCTCGAAAGCCTGCTTGTCGTGCTGTACTGAGCGCAATGCGTTGATCTGCTCCAAAATGTCCTGGCGGTGCAGATCCGTGGCAAGCTTCTCAACCTGGGCCAACGCGCTGTCGAGCTGCTCCTGAGAGAAACCCTCGGTGAGGTTCTCGAGACCGACGTCGGGGTGCGAGATATAAGGCAGAATAGGGTCTAGCGGAGCTTCGGTTCTAGACAGTCAGCGTCGATAAAAAGAGTAGTCCGTTACTCACTCAATGATACCCGCGAACCAGGCGCGATAAATGAGCAGACCCTGGCGCTTGACTGCCGGGGTCCCAGAAGGTGCGCGAATCGCCTCGGTGCGCTTTCCTGCTGTCCAGTTGTTCAATGCCTCCCAGTTGCCAACAATCTGCCCGGCACGCGTCCGCCAGAGAGCCGCGGCATTGGCGGCCTGCGCATCCGCCACATTAGGAGCACCCAGCTTCTGGATGGCCTTGACCACCGAAGCCCAGATCTTGGCGTCCGGGTTGCGGCTTTCTCCGCGCTTGACCTGCTCGATGAGGTTGATGAAAATGTTGTACGCGCGGGGAACAAACTCTGGGCGGGAGACGCAAATGGAGAGAATGGAGATGGTGTCGACGTTGGACGTCGTCTGGTACAGCTCGCTGTGGAGGGATCCCGGAGGCGGGGCGACGTCTGAAGGTAGCGGGGACGGCAGGGTGACAAAGCTGGGACTCGGGGAGTGGAGGTTGAAGTCGAATGGGGTGTTGAAGCGATGCGGCTCGGGCTCGGCCTTTGGCGTCGACGAGTAGGTGATCGCGGGGTCAAACTGCGTTGATGTCTGGGCCGCGGCGGCGACGGGCTTTGCTCGCGGCGTTGACGGCGTAGAGTACGCGCGCGGCACGAGCACCGATGATGGCCTTGGCGACGCCACGAGCGCGCGGCGGTGCACTGCTACGCTGATCCTCGAGCGGAGCATGATGAGGGCGAGATGGGAGATGATGAGTGAAAGGTCGTGTGATGTTGTTTTGTTCCTTCAATCTTGGATGTGATTTTTTTTTACTCCGTGTTCGGGTGTTCTCCGAAAAAAAGGAAGGCAGATGCGGGTGGCGATCTCGGGGCGTAGCGGAGGGAGGGGGTTCCGATGATGCCCCCTTTTTTTGTATGGGATGCGGCACGGAACACGAGCGTCCGCTGCCGATGCTGGGTATGTGGTGTCTAGATGTCTTTTTATTGTTGTTAAACCAAGAAAGATGCGATGCGAATGGATGTGTGGATGATGAAGGGAGAGATTGTGATGGTGGGGATGGATGGAAAAAAAACCCTCTGAATCCACTGCCCAGGCGGAATGACGGAAGAGAACAGAGTGGTCGTCTGCGCAACATCCCGGTACCACCTAAGAAAATCACTGCACCAGTGGTGGAAGAGTCACGTGACATTATAGAAGGGCCTTTTTATGATCTTATTCCCACCCGTCCCTCAAATTTTTCGGATTAGGACAGGAGCATTACCTAGGGCAAATAACCCGCCACCACCACTTGGAAAGATTACATAACACACTCAACACGTGTAAGTAGCGTGTATTCGGCCCCGCTTCCGGTTCGTCGAGTCTGGGGTGGGGCCTCGGGCCAAATGTGGGGGGCTCCACTCTTTTGTCATCTCGGCTTGGTTGCTGGAACGCGCGGGCATTCGAACGACGAGGACATTGAGCAGCTCGAAAGAGAGGATTCCACAACATACACAACACACAACATACACACACATAACATACATCTCACTCTTTAGCTGCTCTCACATTCGCTCTCTATGACCGCATCGCCGACACTTCAGGCGCTGACAAAGGCGAGCACGCCGGGCGAACTCATCCGGGAGCTCAAGACGCTCAAGAACAGCGTCATCGGAAACACGTGGAAAAAGGTAGAGCATGCAAGCGACGATGCCCTGCTGGTCTTGTGAGTTGAGAAGAACTAGTAACATGAAGCAATTTTCGCCTAACACTGCAGCTTGCTCGACCTCTTGGCACCGCCGCTGCGCAGGGACAGCGAGTCGGTAGCGATCGTGTGCGAGACAGCGGTCATCTTTGGCGCGCTCGGGTCAGCGGGCGTGCTGACCCTCCGTCCGATGCTGGCCGAGCACGTTCCGGGACATCTGCTGGACCTTGTGCGGTCCATCGATCCCGAAGACCCGGAACTGGCGCGTACTCTACCTCCATTACTGCGCGCCCTGCGGAACATTCTCGGCGCGACGGCTGACGCGGTGTGGGGCCACATGTGGGGCGTCGGCACAGAGCAAAAGGTCGTGGGCACCGGACTGGTCGGCGATGATGTCCTCCGCCCAGCAAGGGTACGCTCACGGGCGGCGTCACAGCTCCGTGCAGACGCGGCGACGGCATTGGGGCTCGTGTTTGAGCCGCCAAATCGACTTGCCCTCCTCGCTCTCGTCAACCATCATCCAGACCCGGCAGTGTTGCTGCCGCTGTACCAGCTTCTTGCGCGCCTGATCGCGCTGCCGTCCCATCGTGAGACATTCGGCATGCCGTCCGAGGAGCCCTTCCTAGTTCCCACACTGCTCGACACGGTGTGGAACTGGTGGGTGTCCGACAACCGGCCGAATCCGCGGCTGCTCGAGGCGGCGCTCGACCTGCTCGCTGCGCTGGTCAAGGGCCAGCCCGCGATTGCCAACTATGTGCGCAACTGGAACGGCGACGGCGAGATGGCCCAGGACGGCGTGCCAGACATGCTGTCGCTGCTGGCGCAGCTCCTCGAGTCCGGTCCGCCAGTCGTGCGCATCGCCGTCGCGTCGTGCCTCACCAATATCATAAAGGCCGACAAGGGCAGCCACGCGCGCGATCGTGTCTCGCTGTCGCTCACTAATATGAACCTATTGAGTGTTATAATCAAGCTCCTCCGGACCGAGGCCGTCGAAGAGCGTGTCAAGCTGTGTTTTATACTTGGTAAGCTAATGTGCATTGCCTCCACTGACTCCAGCTTCGCTGTTGTCCGACGATGAGAGGCTGCAGAGGGCGGCGGCGGAGCAGGCGTGCCCGTCACACCTTATCAGCATGTTGGTGGAGGTGGACGCGGACGAGGCGCGGGGCGAGCTGGGGCACGAGGCCGCGGCGCGCTCGCGCGAGGCTGCCCTGCTCGCCCTCGCGTCACTGTCGTTCAACTACGAGCCGACTCGATCGCAGATCGCCGATGCGGCACCACCAGTGCTACCGCTGGTGTGTGCAGCGCTCTCTCATCCGAGCTACGGTGTCCGTGCCGCGGCGTGCCAGCTTGCTCGCGCCCTCAGCCGCACGTTTGCGATCCTCAAGACGTCACTTGTGGATTCTGGTGTCGTTGAGCAGGTTGTCGAGACGCTCAAGCGGGAGGTGGCGCGCAAGCAGCTGGAGAAGGAGGATGGGCCACTCGACTCGCGCGACTGGGACGTCACGGCGGAGGAGGAGCTCGGTGACCGCGCGTGGACCGTCGAGGTCGCTGCGACGGCCACCATCTGTAATATCATTACCGACTTTTCGCCTCTCCAGCAGGTGGGTAGCCGAGTGAAGCGTGGCTGACAACAGAAACTGATCCGGTCTGGCGGCCTGGACCTGCTGGTGGAGCTGAGTGCGTCTAGCTACGAGCCGCTGGCGGAGAACGCGCTGTGGGCGCTCAAGAACGTGACGTTCCACGCGGCCGAGAGCCTCAAGGGAGAGGTCATGGCGTCTCTGGGGTGGGACAACCTGCGGAACTTTCTCTCCCCAGGTGTGTCTCCCGTGCTTCGCACCCAGGCGCTGGAAATCCTGCAGAACCTAGTGGACGACCAGCCGGCGCCCGACCTGGCGAGCACGCTCGACGCAATCGGGACGGACTGGCTGCTCGACACGCTGACGGCGATTATCGCAAGCACGGTCGGGGTGAGCACAAACCCGCTTGGCCCGACGGTCGCCGACGAGCGCATGGCCGTGCCGAGCCTGTACATCCTGTCGCATATTGCGTTGGGGAATGAGCGGCAGCGGAGTGCGCTGACGACGCGGGTAGAGCTGCTCGACGCGCTCTCCCAGTCGCTCAACTCGCGCAACGACGACGTGCGCGTCGCCGCCCTCCGCACGCTGCGGCACCTCGTCGAGTCGAACGCGCGCAACCACCGCCCGCGCCAGGCGATTGTCGACCTCCTCCAGCCGTACCACCTCAAGATGCGTGTTCGGGAAATAGCCGAGAACGATCCGGCCGTGAGCGTGCGCCAGCGCGCCGTCGCCCTCCTCGAGCTCCTCGAGCGTGCGCGCGGGTAAAACAATTGTATGAACCGGTTGTATGCATGCTGTTGTTACGACTTGCACCGGGCCGCTGGATGCTGGACTTGGCGTGGCGCTGCCCTGTTCCTTGATTTTCCTTGCCCCAACGCGCCACCGGAAGTGGAAACACACCTACAGGTCATCATCAGGCAGCACCTTCGCGATCACTTGCATCACTTGTGCATGCATGCATGCCCCGCGGGCCCCCAACCGTGCGCGAAATGGACGCGGGACCCCAGGCGTGTATCGGAGATAGCCCGAGGACGGGGCATTGAGCCGCAACAGGTCTGTGCGACGGATGCGGAGATAGACAATCATCAGCGTCAGGAGGACGCGAGTCGTGAGACGAGACAAGGACAACCAACGGATAAAGAAGGGGTCGTGCGAGCGACGAGGGATACATAAAGGGGCCGACTCATCCGTGGTCCCGCCGTCGTACTCTCGCCACACGATGAACGACGATACCTGGTCCGCAAAGGCGGCCGCGTACGAGAACGTGCGTACCCTGTCCACACTCGCCAGCTGCTCGTTCTGTTCATTGCTGACGCCCAGGCCTGCGCGCGAGTTACGCTGATCAAGCCCGAAATCGCGCCAGTTCTGGCCGTGCGGAGTGCCGAGGAACGCGCAAGAGTCATGAATGTGAGGGGGTATCGGGGCAGCTTGGGACGGGTAAGTGCGAGGGGTGGAGAGGGGTTTGTTTTGGGGTAGGGAGGCAATGCGATGGAAAGCGGGGAAAGCTCGACTCGACTAGGCTCATCTCATCTGACGACAGGACCACGCACACGAGCTCTCCCGCCTCGAAACACACGCGCGCGGGCTCATCGACTGCTATACGGCGGCGCGCGCTGCGAGGCACATGTCCTTCCGCCGCCGGCGTTGGGCTAAGCTCTGACTTAAGTGGGTTGTGAGGGTTGTAGTATATCTTGTTGCATCAGTTTTGTCCAGCCCAGCGCGTGTCAGCGCTCAGCAGTGGCTGTTGTCCCATGTCCAAGATTCCACATGTCCAGACCCAACACCCATTCATCTCTTACTGGACCTTGAGCGTCTCATCGACCGGTGCCCCAATGATCTCGCGCACCACGACCCGCTCCTTGTCCCACACCCCGCCAGTCCAGTACTTGTCGCGCCGGATACGCGCCCACGCATCCTCGATGGTGGGGTACCGGTAGATCATCACGCTGCCTGCCATTCCCGAGGTCTGCTCGGCGTGCGGCGAGCCGGCAGTGTGGGTGGAGACTTCGTCGTTGAGGAATGCGCGGCCGAAGACTGTGGCATTAGTAGGTGTGCGCTGCTGCCGGCCGTCTGCCTTCCTCGCAACCCGACCTCCGCGTCCCCGCTCCTTGCCGCACATCACTACACTACTCCTCACTACGCGCCTGGCGGCGCTTGGCTCACCAGAGTTCCCGACCTCCTTATCCTTAGCCGCCTCGGCGAGGTGCGCAGGGCGGTTCTCATTCCGCACAGCGAGGTTGTCGGGATAGTCGGGGCAGTATGCAATGTAGAGCGGCATCGTGCGCGGGGCGGAGGTGTGCAGGGCGCGGGCGGCGAAGGGGACGCGGCGGGCGAGGAGCATTGAGCTGAGTTGGTTGAAGTGAGAGTTGTGGTTGTTGATGAGGGACATTTGCCTTCAGTTGCTCTCCGGGCTCTTCGGCGACGGCCGTCGGGGATGCCGACGCGTTGCTCGGCAAAATCACCGTTCTGGACAAACCTCCACATCCCAAGTTGTCCAGCCTCCACATCACGACATCCACAACCTGTCCGGCATGCAGCCCCTCTTGGGACAAACAATAATATGCATACAGACACTTTCCCAAAATGCATTTGCCTAGAGCGGGAAAAGAAGCTTCCTGCGGGGTTAGCTGATTGTCTACGACTTGCACCCACCAGATATCGTCGTCCGCAGCGGGGAACAACACATCGGTCGGGATCTGCCCCGGCACACCGTCCGGGAGGATGGTCGCGGGTGGCTGGCCCGGCATTGCTTGCGGCTGGCGTGACTGCTGCTGGCCGGGCGTTTGCGTCGGCCAGTCAAACAGGCCTGGGTGCCAGAGCTGCTCCTGGATTATCTGCTGTGCCGAGGGCATGGCCCACGGTGCGAGCTGGACAGGAGAGGGTTGCGCTGCGGGTGCTGGTGGCGTATCGAGCTGGAGTGACTGCGCAGAGTCGAGCGATACTGCGCCGCGTGTCCCCCGTGAGTTAGCCGTGTATTCTGGCGCTACGCCGCCAAGAAGGTGCTTCAGGAGGCGGTGCGTATAGGACGCCATGTCGTCTGTCGTACGCGTTCCCTCCGCTGTTGACTCGGCGACTTTATTCAGTTGGGCAATGGTCGTCGCCCGGTCGACCTGGTCCATCGCCGCAATGTTCTGCTATCAGTCCGTGTTCCCATTCCTCTCCCACCTTGACAAGCCATACGCTCACGATGGCTACTCCGACCCATGTGAGGTTGAAGCAGTACGGGAGGTATCCGTGCGCGACAAAGTCATCCTCGAACACCTCGAGGAGATGCAGTGCCTGGTCCATACACGCCGCAAACGCACGGGACATGTCGCTCGGCTGAGACGTGTCAAGTGGCCGCCCATTGCTTCTATACCGCGCACAGAACAGCAGGCGGTACTCGAGAATGTGAAAGTAGAGGAGCGCATCACACATCTTGAGGGTCGACAGCTGCTGCTGCAAAAAGTTGTGGTCGCCTGGTGTTAGCCATGATTGCCGCTCAAATCGGGCGTGTGATAGCGACACACTACGACTCACTATTCCTCACGATCCATCTCTTGCACCACCGCGTGCGCTCCATCTCGAGCCAGTGCAGAGACCGCATATTCGCGGGGTGACCATTCATGCTCTGGAGCATGTCGGAAAACAGGCGACACATGCGGGAGAACGTAATCCACGGGGCAAGGACGGCTTCTCCGGGACAAGGGAGGTGTGGATGCTCGTTGATCCATTCGCTGGGGTCGTCGCTGCTGTCGTCGCTGATCATCTTCGGCAACGAGTGGTGCATCGCGAGACTGGCGTCAGCTTGGGAGAGACGGATAAGCTTACTGGTAGTCTGCGACGACGAGGTCTGGAGTCAGCGACATGACGTCTGCAACACTCACTGAGCCAACAGCGCTCGCGGTTGAGCACCTCGCGGGCCTGGCGCTCGTTCCGCGGCAGTGGCCGCGGCGCACGCTGGTTGAGTCGGAGCTCCTGCGCCATGCGGATGGCATAGCCCGTCTTGCGCCATGCTGTCCGGTCATCGGCCTTCTTCCAGTGAGTGAGCACCAGGACGGCCTGGATGACTTCAATCGAGCACAGGCCAAACTCGCACGCCTGGCCGAAGAGTTTGTTCGAGATGAGGAGACAAGCGCCGTACGCCTCGGGACGGATGATCTTTGCCGTGACAGTCAGTACTGCGGTGAACAGTAGCGGGCTCTTGTCGCGGCAGAAGGTTGCGGTGTGGAGCACCGGGTCGAGGAACGCGACCGTCATGTTGAGATGATGGAAATAGCTGGCGTCAGAAGAGAGGACGGCTATCACTTACAACTCAAAGAGCTCGTATGCGTCGCCCTCGCTGAGGATACCGCTCGACACAGGGTCTGGACAGTCGGAGCGAAGGTGAGGGACACTTGAGCCCGGCTCAGGCGCGCCGGGCGCGCCTGGTCGGGGAATGTATGCTGCGAGTAAGCGCGAGTTCATTCAACGATCTGGAGACAACTCACGCGTCGAGTCACCCTCGATGGGCACGACATGGGAGAACATGATCGCGTGTCGCGGGCGAGACGCGGTCTGGCCCTGGGAATCTCGGGTGTCCCGGATGCGCTCGCGTTCGCGTTCCCGGTCGGCCGCTGTTTCTGGGCCAGTGTACCGCTCCTCCCTCTCGCGCCGTGGCGGCGAGCGTGAACGAGAAACGGACCGTCGCGGGCTGAAATCCTGATGTCCTTCTCCACCGTCGTCGAGGACCTTCTTCCTACGGCCGCGCCGATGCTTCTTGTACTCGCACTCGAGGCCCTGGTCCGCACAGCGCTTGCACACGGTCAGCGCGTCGGGCGTAAGGCATTTACGCTGGCGTCAGCGAGTGATTAATTGATGAGCAGCTAATAAGACTGAGACAGCTGAAGACAATCTTCAAGAGCGATGACAACTCAATAAAAGAGCACCTTCACTAGCCCACACTCCAACTTACCTTTGCGGCCCGACACGCAAGACACGAGATCTTCCTGACAGTCAGTACGCGTCCATGAGGGTCCACTCGTCTGATTCTGCTGCATACTCACGCGGGCACCTTGCTCTGCGGCGGCGGCGAAATACTATTGTGCATCTCGCGCCGCTCGGGGGTGGGGTAGAAGGCCGACGAGGCCTGCGGCGACTCGAGTGGCATTGAAGTGCGGAGTGCGGTAACTCGGTGACTCTTGGCAATCTGCTGTGTGGTCTGTTTCTCCCCGCGTTTTGTGTTTCTGCGGGTTGCTTTGAGTCTCGTTTGTCTGTTTCACACGCTGAGCGCGCGATGGCCTTGGTGCGGTCTGCGGTCAATTGGGGACTTGGATGTGGGATGGGGAGAGAGATGACTAGCGATAAGGAGACATGAGATGGGAATGGAGAGATGGTCATCTGGTCCCAAACGGCACGCGGCCTCTTTCTCTCTGCCCACTCCCCACTCCGCACATTCCCACCACACAGCCAATCACATTGGCCGCACAGTGGCGTGAGTGGCCTCAGTCCAAAATAACCGCATAATCGCCGAGTCGCCGCACAACGTGCACAGACACCCACCCACAGCCATTACGTCGTCGTCACCACCACGACCCTCGTGATCAACTTCCTCTCCATCGACAATGCACATTCCCGCCGACATTATCCGGTACATCGCCGCAACTCTCGCAGAAGAAGGACAGCAGCGCACGCTGGCAAATCTCTCTGCAGCGAGCTGGGAGGCGTACGAGGTGTGCACGCCGGCGCTGTACGCAGCGCTCGAGGTGGGAGCTCACGGCGCCGCCCGTCTGTTACACCTCACTCCGCGGGACGTGGCGGGATTCCCGGGGTTTGTCGGCGGCGAGTGTTTGGGATGGGACGAGGACCCACGGCGACGGATGGTCGCGCGCCGACTGGCGGCTCTTGCTCACGTCAAGCACATTACCGTGCGCTCGCTCCCGCCCGACCACCTCGCGGAAGACTTTGCCGCCGCGGCCAAGGCGCTCGCGTCTTCCTCTCCGCCCGTCCTCCTCTTCCCCCGCTTACGATCCATGTCTCTCCTCCCCCAAACGGTTGACGGACTGCGGGAATGGACGCAGGAGACGTTTGACGGGTGGAAGAACCCGCCGCTCCTTGAAGCACTGTCGCTCGGCGCGCGGCCGACGCACTGCTGCATTGCGTTCCGCCTCGTCCCTTCGTCAAGCTGGGAGGTCCACCGCGAAACCACCTCGGCGGGGCAGTACCGCCTCGTGCGCAAGGTTGCGCTTCTTGTCGAGCGCTGGCATCTGGAGAGCATCATCTTCCACGATATCGTGCACCAGGTACCTCCGAGCGTACCCTCGACGACAAACGTGTACGAGTTTGCCCCGCATGTCGTCCCCCATCCCCTCTTTGCGAGGCGGTACAAGTTCCCAACTGGAGCCGCCGCCGTTACTCTTCCCGGTCCGGAATGGAACCTCCGTCCATGGCAGATCGGGCTGGCGGTGAAGAATCTGTGCTCGTCGCTGCGGGAAGAGGTGCCAGAGGACGCGCGATGGGTGTTTTGTGGGATCACGAATCACATACTCACGAAAGCGGAGCGTGACGACGACGACAGCACGGGTGTGTGGTATGCCGAGGTCGACGAGATGGTGCGGGACAGCGTGCGGATGGGCCTCGAGCGTGACCTCCCCGCCCGCGGCGTTTCGGCGGAGATGCTCGTGGATATGTGGGGGCGGATAGAGTTCCGCAAGGACGCGGGCGAGTGTCCCGCTTGCCATCGTGAGTTGCGCGGTATACTGATTCTGACAATCAGGTGGCATTGGCGGGTATCCTGTGATGCCGCTGCAGTGAGCAGGGGGACGGTCACTAGCAGTTCACAATGCCATCAGCGATAGAGGTCTGGAGAGGGCGGACGTTTGTGTGCTAGGACGGATTTAACCTTGCAAGTGACTGGTGATCTGATGCTCTCCGCCCTAACATCTCCATTTTTGTCTGCCTTTCTCAACACCACCGCGCAACACACGACTTATCTTTGATAAACCACAGACATCCAAAATGTATACACTAGCCCATGAATTGCTACGGGAACGATGAATGCCAGATGAGCCCTGACCAAATCGAACCACCTCCTTGTAAGTTGCCTGCGCACCTGCCTTGTTACCGGAAATACCTCGCGCGCTGCGCAATACGCGCACGGACCTCCTGCATGTTGTCGAGGAGGGCAGTCTGGCTGACCGGCTTGGGGACGATGGCGTCCGCACCTGCGGCGAGATACTTTTCCGTGTCTTCGCGGAGCGCGTTGCCCGTACATCCAACAACATACACGTTCGACGGGAGTGCACGCACAGCACGCACGACCTCGACGCCGGAGAGGCCTGGCATTTGGTTGTCGAGGAAGACAATGTCGATGGGCGGCCCGCCGTGCCAAGCGCGCGTAAGGATTTCGAGGGCGGCCACGCCGTCGTCCGCGATCTGGACCGTGTGGCCCATGCGGAGAAGCATGCGCGCCATGAGATGGCGTGTGAGTGGATCATCGTCGACGACAAGCGTGGACAGGGGCGGTTCGGGTTCGGACGAGGTGCCGAGCGTCGGAGAGCCGGGGATACGCGACATTTCCGCATGGTGCGCCATACGCGACTGGCGCGAAATAACGCGCCGCGCTTCTGGATCCACATCGGACAGGCGACCCGACGGACTCCTGGGGGACATCGGAGCGGTGGCCTCACGAGTGAATTCGTCGAGGACGCTCTGGAGCGTGGCGTGCCCGCCCGTCACTATCGGTGGGGACTCGGGCGGGAAAGCCCGCGAGACAGGGGACGTGACCTCGTGCGTGTCGACGATGTTATACGGCAACTCGAACCTCGATATCAGCAGGGTTGTCCTGCAGGGGCACTCACCAGAAGACGCTTCCTTTGCCGGCCTCGCTGTCGACACCGAGACGCCCGTGGTGGAGGTTGACGAGCTGCGTGACGAGCGCGAGACCCAGTCCGGTACCCTTGCCGCCCTGCCGCCGCCCGAGCTCGGTTTGGACATATGGAGTGAAAAGACGGTTATCCCTGACGTCGGAGAGTGAGAGTCCGGCCCCGGTGTCGTGCACCTCGACGCGGATGACGGCCGTTGTCCGCGCGGGGGTCAGGTCCACGATTTGCGGCTTCTCGGTGCTTGACAGGGACGCGCTCTCCATCTTCTCGCACATGAACGTGCTGTGCTTTTCGTCGCCGCACGCACTGCATCCCTTGGCGGTGGGGCGCAGCAGCTTGGTCACGACCCTGATGCCGCCAGTCTCGGTAAACTTGAACGCATTCGAGACGAGGTTGGTGCACATCTGTTTGAAGCGCATTTCGTCGCCGATGAAAGTGCCGCCAAGCTCGTCGATGCGGGGGTCGAGCTCGAGAGCGAACGACAGCCCCGATGACTCGGCCGTCGCGCGATACGCAAGCGATACGTGGTGCATCGCCTGGTGCAGAATGAACGGCTTGCGCGTGAGGATGAGGTTGCCACTTTCCATGCGGTTGAAGGAGAGAACGTCGTTGAGGACCTGGGGTCAGTGGATGTGGGTGTTGCACAGCGCACCTTCTCCATCATCCGCAAGGAGACGTCCAAGCCGACGATAAGCTCGCCCTGGTCGGTGCGCAAGCTGCCGAACGCACCCTCCGCGTCGAGGTTGGACAGCGCCAGGCGGGCCGTGTTGAGCGGAACACGCACTTCGTGGAAGATGTACGACACAAAGCGCTTCTTCGAGTCGTGCGCGCTGCGCTCCATCTCCTGCGCAGACTGGACCGCACTGCTGGTGAGCTCGGGGGTGAAAGTTTCACATACCGATATTGGGCCTTGAGCTGCGAGCGCAGCGTGAAGAGCTGCCTGTCTGCGCGTTCACTGGCCATCAGCATGGACTTGTTATCCTCACCCACCGGAAGAACGCTGCCCAAACGAAGATGTAGTGGTACAGCACGGCAAGGATGACGTTGCGCCACATGGGCATGTCGGCCTTGGGGTCATTGACAAACATGAAGAGCATCATGACACCCCAAGCTGTGATGCCTACGAGGTGGAGGACACGGTTAAGGAGAAGCGTCATAAGGCCGAATGTCGGGATGCCGGCGAGCAGGGCAAAGAAGTTGAGAAAGGTGCGCCCGCCACAAGTATTGGTCGCCATGAAAAACTAAGTTTAGCGACTGACTGTCTTATGTGACTTACGCCGCAGGAGTGGATCTCAATAGCGAGTATGAACGGCCAGCACCACGTCGCACCCAGCAGCATTAGCTGGTATACCCAGTGCGCGCGGCAGTATGTGTTGAAAAGAATGAGGAAGGGGAGGGAAAAGTTGAAGAAGCCCGCAATGCCGATGTACGCCTGATGTGAGCTGGGCACTGAGACACCACTCACGTAGTAGTTCCAGGTCGTCCACCGATTGGTGAAGCCAATCGACAACAGCGTGCCGAGGAGCATGAAGAAGGCTCCCGCACACGCACCGGGTTTGCTCGTGTGCCATCGCTGTTGTGAGTGTGGAACTGGTGGGTCTTCTCACTTCGAGCTGGAAGAGGCGCTCTTGCTCCCGGTTTGGGAAGCTCATGTGCCCAAACGACTTGAGGAACGGCCACAGGCCGTCGGCGACGAAGCGCGTCCATAGATGCTGGCGGAAGCTGCGGTTCGACTGTTCGCTGGACTTGTCGCTGTGTGGAGTTGTGCCGAGCCCGGTCTCCTCGTCCTTGGTGGGCCGCGGAGGAAGCGCGCCGGGGAGGACCTCGCTCTCGGCGTCCGACTTGATGACCTCGGCAATCTCGATTGTGGACTCGCCGTTCGCGAGCAGCTTGTAATCGTACGCGTCGAAGTCGTTATCCACCACGACGCACTTGAGCGCGCCGCCGAGCTCGCTCCCGCCGCTCTCTCGCCAACGCCGCCCGCGCTTGTCTCCCACAAAGTGCGGAAAGCCAGGCGAGTATGGCTGGCTGCTAGTGCCGTCCATTTCGTGGGCCGACGCGGAGGATTCCGTCGCACTGAGCTTCCACCGCGGGGAGAAGAATTTGTGGAAAAAGGACTTTACAGACGAGTCGTTGAGGGCAGACTGGGTCCTGGTCAATGCCTGCGCGGAGGAGGTGATACTCGCATTGCTCGTTGGCAGGCGCCGCGTCCGTCGTGTCCGCCGCCAACGGTCCGGCTCGGTGATGAAGTCTGGGTGCCGCATTGTTGAAAGAGTTACTATGTTCTATGAAATGGGTAGAGACGGTCAGGGGTTGTAGGCATCCATCCGAGCAGTATATACATTCTCTGTTGGGCCATAGATCCTTAAAAAACCTTCCAGCGGAACATGTTGCGAAGCGCAAGCGTCCGTGACCCAATACGTCGATAAGTACAACGGATGCCGTGAATCCACGACGAAACCAGACCCAGTCGCCATTCGCCGCCATAACTTGGTCTTTCAGATATTCCCAGATTCCATCGCTCCGATACACCCTGCCTGTGACTCACTTTGTGAGATCGTTCCCGCTTACCGCTGTGGCTGAGTGGTTTTCAATCGGAATTACAGGGACACCTGGCTCGTCTGACAGCGCATCGTTTGGGCGAGATGCAAGATGGGGAGATTGCAGAAGCTCGAGCCTGAGGGCGAGTCCGGGGAATGGGGTCGTGTGGCGTCTGGGGGAAGAGCGTCGGTGGCGTCTCGCCGAGCTCTCCTTAACCGTAGGCCGTACGACGTCAGGCGAAGCGGGGTGCCCAAGGAACCATGCAGGCTCGGACCGGGGGAGGCGCCCCAACACCCTCGCTTCGGAGTATTCTGTCCCTCGACCTTGACCGCGGACGGCTGCAGCGCTGCAGGGCTGAGACACGAACGTGGACTCGATGCAATAATCTTGGCGATGTTACCTGACAGCTGTCAGCTACCCGGTGTAGCACAGAGGTTAACTGCCATAAAGGTCAGGGGATCAGGGGCACCAGTGCATGTTCTGATGAGGCCTCGCAGGAGGACCAGGTGGCAAGCCGTTGGAACCGCGAAACAAGGTCAACTGAGCGGCAGTTGCGCAGCGGGACCCCACCCCCCCCCCCCCCCCCCCCCCTTCGCGCTCCCGGTATCGCGGTAGCTGGGAGCCAAACATTCGAACAGTGCAAGCCCCGCGACAAACTTCCATGTTTTGATCTCTTGATCGGAGCAATCGAATCCTCACGACGGGAGGTGTCCATCCTGGATCCAACGGATGCCGTAGGGCTGGATGCGCGGAACTGGCTATTACGCTATATGCGATGCCCTGCCCCGTGTGTCCCAGTTAGTTGCCAGAAGTGATAGTGGACGGGCGGGTCTATGAGGTGGACAGTACACAATGCGAGTTCCAAAGGTCCAGAGGCCATCAGGTTCGTGACTCAGGTCTAGTAACCTGTGCCTATGCTGTTCCAGCGGCTGTAAAACTTTAAAATTACCAGTAGAGCCCCCCGATCTTTGAGTGCCAGGAAAACAACTCCCGCCTTGGTATGGAGGGAGGGGAGGGGCATGAAGGGCACAAACTAGAAGAATCTCACTTCCGCGTGCGCCGCAGACGACTCCGCATCACATCACGCCGCCACGAGGGCAATTCAGATAACGCTTCCATCCATTCCCATCTGGTGATTCGCTATCTATAGTCCCTTGTCTCAACACGAGCGAGTGCGGGCCGGGTGGAATGCACCGACCCGACAAAGACATTATCGCAGGTCTTGCCGACGCAACTGGGAACAAGCGGACGCGCGGAATTTCCATTTCACTCTCTCGATCTCAGATTCCCGATCCTCCCTGGCGTGCCCTTGCCCTCCCAAGACCCGCTGGGTTCTGTTCCCGCCCCCGCCCTCGCGACCGGTCCGCGCAATAGAGTGTGTGATACGTGAGAGCATCAGGATGCCACTGTCGTGGGACACTCGTGAAAGGAGGTAGGTAGTACACTGCACCAATCACACAAGAGATAGTCACAGGGCGTAGGGTCGCGTCGGAATAGCGAGAGATGCCGAGAGAGACAGCGAACTACGACCCTGCGACCCTGCAATCCAGTGCTTTGTCGGGGAAATACAGCGTGAGTATGTGGATGGGTCAGCCACGGCGGAGAGATCTTGTGATCCTGCGGTCCTGCGGTCCTGTAATCACGTTCCAAGATCATGTCTCATGTCTCCCGTGTTTCTTCTGCGTGACGCTTCTTCCCTGCTTCTGGAAATAGAAGAGTGGAATTTGTGGGAAAGTGCATACTAGAGCTGTAAATGGGGCGGCGCAAGTGCGTACGTGCGTATGTGCGTGTATCTAGAAAAGATCTAGAACAATGGAATGACAAAGCAGAGGCCCCAAGAGTTGCCATGGATGCGAGTCGACCAAGGCCACAAGGACCATACCGGGTCCTCATGTCCTCAAGGCTTGCTGACAACGAGTCAACGAGACTCCTCTGCCTGGTCTGTCGAGTAGCTCTGTCCGTGCCTGTGCAACACCAGCAGGTCCCAGAAGCTAGCACTGTCATCTCCTGGTACTCCCTTGAACGTGCGACGCACAGAGAGGACATGGAGCGCGGAACGAGATCTCGCAGAATCGACGAGTTGGTGGAAACGTGTGGAGTCAAGAAGTCGTGCTTCCGAGCTTCCATTGATCCCTTTCAGTACTCCCCTCCACCCTCACCCAACTCCACAAGCGCCCAGACTCACAGATCTTAACGCTGGCAGCTCGCGACTTTGCTGATCTTTGTGAGCAAGTTGGCTCGCTGTCAGACCCATCGCCGCGCCCGACGTCTGTCGTCTCTATCGCGGCTGACGATAAGGTGGTTGCTAGTGTGGCTATTGACCCGAGGCCTGTTACGTGCCCGCCTGTTGTTTGGCTTTGCGGACGTTCGAATGGGAATGCCATCAAAGTCGAATGACGGTTCTTCCACTTGTCGCCATCAAAGACAACCCCGAAGATCGTTCGTCGCTCGTCGCGGTTTGAAGGTTTGCGTTTGCGCTGCAGAACAATGAGTGAACATCTCAAATTCTCAGAAGCACTACCGAATGGTCGCGAGACGTGTGCGGCAAGTCAAGCGCCTCCGAGTGGTTACAGTGTGGATCTACCACGAGAAGTCGCTAGATGTAGGGCTGATTGTCCAAACGCCCGAACTCTACATGCTGGGACTACTGAGTATGTGTCCATATACCTGTGCTCATTGCTGAGGCTCTCCCAACCCGTCTGTTTAAAGTCATCTCGCGTCAACACCTGTCAGCTCAGGCGACGGGTCGGTGGTCTGTACAATCCAAACCAGCCGGTCCAAGAGCCACGGTTTTACGGCCCGAGGCTTCCTTCGTCTTCCCAGCTCCTAACACTGTTAATAACCGTCTCTGTGCTCTATGCTGTCTTCAGCGCCCTTGCCCGACATGAAGTCTTGCTTGGCGGGTGTGTTCGTAAACTGCCAGACCCCGTGATCCGCACTTTGGACCTTTGCTTGCGGCCTTTTGAAGTGTTGAAGCTTGGCAGTGTGTGCTAATCGCGACACTTTGTATACCTTGGTCAACTGTCAAATTACCGTATGTCAAGACGCTTGCTGTTCGCCGCTCGCCGCTCGCCAAGCTGAAACATCGTCTTCATAAGACTATCACACTTGCCGGACGTGTCACGCAGCGGTTGCTGACACAGAAGCCAGACACATAAAGTTTGAGCGGCCAGGCCGCCAGGTCTTGCAACATCTCATCAATGCTACAGGTTCTGTCAGGTGTTAGTGGGCGATGCGGGCATCGCATATACAGTATCATCGCAAACCGTGACGCATTGTACGTTCACTGAAACAAGCTGCTCAGCTTTGCCAATGACCGTTTGCAGTGATAATAGGCCCAACGATGCGTAGGTATTCTGTTTGCCGCAGTAAGCTCATGTGTCAATCTCAAGTGCCTGTTCAACATCCTCTACCCATTTCAGCAGGGCAACAAGCATCTTCGGCGCCCAGGTTATATTGACCTCCAGAAACTCCGTACACAGACTCGATTGTGTCCTCTCAAGTCAGAGTTGTCTAGGTTGAAATGTCAGCGTCGCTACCGTCAGCGTCACTCGACCACTTTTGCATGTCATATATCAACACGTGCATAATTCTCTCCTGCTCTACGCGTCTACGTCTACGGAATGCAATGTACAGAGGGGTGTGATGTGGGATTGTGCGGTGGGAGATGAGAATGCGGGGGTGAGTAAAGAAACGAAAGAAATGCAAGAACAGACAGAAAGCAGCTGCGGAGCTGGCACTCTCCCACTCTATTCGCTCTTCCCTCCGTCCTTGTCCTTAACGGGATTGACCTCGCGGATCTTCTCGGTCTGCATGCGCGCCTCGCGCTCGCGCTCCATCTCGGCGCGCTGCGCAAGTTTCTCGCGGTAGTGCGTGGCGATGCGGTCGAGCATGTCCACTGCCCCAAGACCGGTGATCTCCGACGCGAGGCGGCGCATCGCGCGCTCCTGAGTGCCGTCTGTAAACGACGTAAAGTACCGGTCCAGCAGGCGGTAGGGCGGGCCGAGTACACGCTCAGCGTTCTCGGGCAGGTTCACGATCGGGGAGAAGAGCGAAGTGAGAGGGACATGCAGGAGATATCTGAAGTCAGCAGAGTCCAACACGGTGGTGGAGGTTCCAAGTTCGCGCATTGTTACATGCCGCAGGACATTGTCCGCTCCCATAGCACTCACCCAGCGTCTCCCCAGTCAAACCACTCGAGGTTGCCAGTCGACTTGCGCCTGAGCGCATGCGGCGCGTGGCGGCTGAGGGGTCCAAAGTCATACTGTCCATCGTCGCCCTCCAGCTCCTCCATGTATCGTCCGACAACGCCCTCAGGTGTGCCCTTGACAAAGATGAGCGAGTACGGCATCAGGCGGTGTTTGAGCCCCGCGAAGAAGCCCGGCGGACGCTCCTCCGCTTTGGTGCTACCGTTGAGGCGTCCTACCGCCTCCTCCTTTGATGGCAGCGGTGCGCGACGGCGGAAACACACCATGCGACAAATGGCGTACGCGTCGTTACGCTGCGAGCACCACGAGAGACATTTTTCGGGAATCTGTGGCGCAGGCGGTGCGTACCGCGCTGTCGGGGCGTGCATGTTCATTGCGCGGAGGGCGGCCTCACGAATCGCCTCGGTCGACGGCGGGTCCACTTCGTCGTCGACTGGAGGGTGCATGTGCGCGGCCGAGGGCCCACGGGAGGAGGAAGACGAGGATGATGAAGGTGGTGAGGAAGAGGATGGTGCGCCTGTCGACGACGGCGTGGCGTCGCGCGCAAGTGCGTGTGTGGGCTGCTCCGATGGGCCGAGTGCCATACGCGGAAAGAGCACGCCGAGGGCCTGTGCCGCGCTTAGTGGCGGCGCGGGCGTGTGACTCTGCGGCAAGCTGGGGCGTGAGGATGAAGGGGCCCCCGATGTACTCGTCTCGTTAGTGGTCTCGGTGTGTGGGGTGGCGACAGCGGCGTGCGTGCGCGGGAGATAGGGTGCAGACGCGCCGGCAGAGAGAAGGCCTGCAGCGGAGTAGCGCGGACGGCGGGCGGTGGGTGCGGAACCGGCAGAGTCGGGTGGCGACGCGTCACGGGAGGAGCCGGAGACAGGCATTGGGAAACTGGAAGAAAAAAAAGGGTGGACAATGGGAAAAGTGAAACGTTACAAATGCGGAGATGAGGCGCGGCCGGCGCTATGCTATGCTGACAGTGGTATGCAAATGCGAAGAGAGGCGGAGGTGTGAATGGTAATGATGGTGATGATGATAAGAGTGATGGTGAGCTCTATGCAAGTGGCGATGAGCAAGCACTTGGCCGGGCAGCCGATAGGACAAAGTCCAGTCAGCTCGCATCAGCTCCAGTACAGTCTGTGCTATCCGGAGGGAGTGTATAAAGAGGGTATCAGCTCCCCCCCCCTGTCACGTGGTGCACGTGGCATTCTGCATTGTCGACCCCATGCCGATCGCTTTCCTTTCATTCACTCTATCGCCACCGCCACGCACTCAAATCAGCAGCAGCACAGCAGCAGCACAGCAGTGGATGCTCTTCTTCCTCGTCGTCGGCGTCCACGACGACAAGCCACCACAAAGTTAAGCAAAGCTCACCAGTCTCTCTTCATCTTAATCTTTCACCTTTTAATCCTTTCTCCTTCGATACCCCCCTAGCTTCTCCAAAAATGGACAGCGTCGGCTCCCTCGCCCCCATCGCGACTTCCTACCTTGCCTCGGCGCCGGAGCGCCTGCAGGCACTCAAGAACACGCGTCTCGGCGCGCTGAGGGGTCCGCGCGAGTTCTTCGACTGGTCCCGCGTCTCTTGGCCCGCCAACACGGGAGAGTACATGTCGCGCGTTGGATATAATGTGTGGGTATTGAGATTGCAGAGGGAAAGTGGGAGCGGGAAGGAAACGGAACCGGAAACCACGGAGAAACTCGTCCTGAGGAGAGTGGACCGGGTACTCTTCGCTACGAGGATCAAGAATCAGCGATCCCCGAAGCCATCTCGAAACGGCTCGGAGCCATCTCTATTAAAGGACACGGCAGTGATGCCATGGGGGCTAGGCGCCGTGGAGCTAAAGTCCTAGGTCGTCCACAGAGTCCCGTCCACAGAGTCCCGATATGGGACATTCAGGACGCGAGCTGGCATAACATGACATGTGCTGTGATATCAGCAATATCGGCTCTCGTGGCTAGCTGCGAGAATTAGGACTCAGTCCATTTCGGCCTCAGCACCGTCGCCGGTCCCATCTGCTTTCCCGTAGCATCGTTCACACCCAGCTCACACGCAGCCGCTACTTCTCCGCCAACTACGCGATTATCGTTGGCATCCTCGCGCTCTGGTCCGTCATCACCAACTACAAGCTCATCATCGCGCTCGTCATCCTCATCGGCGGATTCATGGCCATTGGCCGCTTTGGTGAGTGTAAGCGAGTACGGCTTGAAACAGAGAGCGACCTGAGACTGAGTGGTGCGTGTGGACACTTAGTCTCAAGACTCTCCTGTGCAGGGCCAGTACTGGCGTCTTGCTCTGCGCCGATACTTATTACAGTCCCCGAGCCCGTCGAGGTTGCCGGCCGGACCATTACGCCGCAGCACCTGTACGCCGGCGTGTCCGTAATTGGTCTCATCCTCCTGTGGATCTCCGCCCCGTTCTCCACCGTGTTCGGAATTCTCGGCACAGCTGCCCTCGTGGTGGGCATTCACGGCGGCCTCCTTGAGCCTGGCGTCGAGGCGTGAGTAAAAGCTGCGAGAGCATGCAGGAAAGCTGGTCTACAGTTGATTGTCTTGGGTGGTTTGCTGACAGACAGCGAGTACGAGGGCGTCGAGACAGTGTAATCCCCTTGCCTTGCATAAATGGATGGTTACCCCGCAAGCAAGCTATACCCGTGGTTGTGCTTGTGATATAGATGTAGGCATATGTACGTGCATATGCACTTGTGCTCAGAGCAAAAGTACAGTCGATGTCCATAGTGCATCTAACCATTACCAGTCGGCGGATTCCCTCCCTCCCCCTGTCCCTCAACATCGCCGCTTCCCCGCTTCTCCTCAAAGCCGAGATGCGCAATAAGCTGCTCCGATGGCAGCTCAGTCGATTTCAGGTTGGATCTCGAAACGCCCATCACGTCCAGTTCTTTTCGCATCACGTCACTGCGGGAGCGCTCTCTGCTGCTGTGCAGATCTCGAAGCCGGGAAACAGGCTGAAACATACCAATGACCAGAACCGGGATGTAACCTGCCTGTAGGACTTGTGCACTAAGCAAGACCTTCAGCCGACACCCCGGGAACTGAGGTGGGAGCCACTCGACGTCGCCCCATCGAGTCGCCAGTGTCCTGGAGTCGTCTTGTTGCCTGCACTAGTCGCGTTTCAAGTCCTCGGGAACCCACCCCGTTCGCTCCTGTGTTTCTACCTTTTTCACCATTTTCTGTCCCACCCTGTCCTGTGGCCTATGTGCAAGCGTACAGCTCAACCAGTCAGCAGGATTCGTCCTCAGGTGTGCTACCAGAGTAGTATGCTTGGTGTGATGCTCGGTGGCATTTGTGAGTACGTGGGGCCTGTATGGGTGCCCTACGAGGCGTGTGGTACCGGCTGCGTTCGTGTAACTTTGATGGCTGCAGCGGAGGGGCGAATGTCGCATGTGCTGTACATGCTGTCACCATGTCACTTGGGCAGCTGGCCGCAGCTGGACAGCATATCAGTGGTCACTGCGTACGTGTACTAGATATTCTGGGATCCCAGCATCCTAGCTTCCTAGCTTCCTAGGACAGTGTGCGCACACGACGAAGGCTGCCCGGGATGTGAATGTGAACATGTGAATGTGACTTCTGTGCGTGTGACGAATGCGCGGGTTTCTCGTGCTGCACAATTCTGCCATTGTGCCTAGAGATCGCGGGCCGCTCGACAATGAACATATATAGTAGCTACATCTCTCGCTCAGCAACCAAATCTCCCCCAGCCAGAACACTTGCTACTTGCTACCTGCCACCTGCCACTGCCGCACCGCGCACCGGGCTGGTCCCATAATTCACTACTCACCGCCTGCAACGACAACTGCACCTAGCATCTAACTCTCCTATTCCCACTACCCCTGCCCTGGCTGAACGTCACAATGGACTATGCCGACCTCGCGCCCCTCGCGTCCCCATGCCTGCCCACTGCACCGCCAGCCTATGCCCCCCCGGCCGAGACCATAGGCGATGAGCCGTCGAGTTGGAGCGAGAAGACCGCGCCGCCACCTTACGCAGCCGCTGACCCCGAGCCGAGCGCGACCGCCCTCCTCCGCGCTGAGCGCGCTGTATCCAGTCAAGGGCGTTGCGCCCCTGACCACCGGTTGTCCGCCCTCTCTATCTTCTCCAACTTGTCGCAGCGCAAGTCGCCGCTGAATGGCCGTCCACTCACGTCCACCCCGCGCGACCGCCCTCATATCTTCTGGCAGAATGTCACAGACACAGACACAGACTCGGACTCGGGCTCCGACGGCTCCGAGCTCTCTGACCTCTCCGAGGACAGCGACGTGTCGTACGTGCGCGTGGCAGAACCCGACGAGGGCGATCGAGAAAGCGCCTTCTCCCAACAGTCCACACACCCCGACCGCACAGCACGCCTGGTGACTGCCGACCCGAAGTGGTGCGGCCGCGAGGCCATCTGGTGGCATGCGACCCAACGGGCAAGGCACCACCGCTCCGCAAGCGTCAACAACGGGCACGAGGAACGCCAACGGTTCGGTAGCTGCAACTGGCCCTAGGACAACTAACGAACCAACGTACGTCCGTCACCCAATTAGTTGCCCCACAGGGCATCCCTCTCTCATCTCATCCCACTGTAGCATAGCCGCCCTTTGTAGCTGTAGCATCACCGCATGCATTGTGTCCGTGTCCATGATTGATATGGTGGTCGACTTGCATTTCGGCGGTGCGAAGAGCGGCCTTGCGGTGATACCGCCACGCACCGGAATTTTCGGACAACGGTAAGAAAAGAGCAAGGAGAAAAAAAAAAAACGCCCAAAAATATGGAAATTTGCCTCAAGCATCGGTTACTCGGGTATCGTATCGTATCTTGATATTGTGTCGTTACTTCTCTTCATCCGCTCTGCCATTCATCCACTTCGCCGTCGCCATCGCTCTTCCAGACCCAGTACTGTGAGTCTCCCGCTCCTCCGCCTCCTCAGTCGCCGTCGCTCTGCACCACGCACGCACAACCGCAGGTCATCTGCGCGATGCCCGACGCGGGCCGTGGTTCCAATGATGTCTATCTACAACTAGAAGCTGTTGCTTAGCCCTCCCTTCGGAGGGCGCTGATTACAGCATCATCTCAATCCTGATCCCCCTCTTTCCCCGTCTTACTTGGCCGTTCAAAGTTATGTTCGCCGTGGCTGACCAAATAGCAGGAACTGCGGGCCAGTCCGAACTAGGAAACGGAATGCATTGGTGAACTGTGTATCATGAGCAACTGGAGTCTCGATCGTTTCGCGGACGAGTAACGATGACGTTCGCGAGGAACACCATCAAGGTGCTTTGGCTGGTCATGCGGACTAGGGATCCATCTCGTTGGGGCCCGTGCGGCTCGTGGTTGTGACCACACAGCGTCCGCAGAACTCGCTGGATATCGTCAAGACCCGCGCGACCTCGGTTAAGCGCATGGCTGTTCAATGGACTGGGTCATGGGCGACCAACGGACTGGCCGGTCCGGACGTGTTGCAAAGGCTTTTAGTGACTATCGTGGCATCCGACTCATGAAGCGCCCAGCCGGAACCCAGTGCTGAAGGGCGACGGACTGTCTTCGAGAGCGGAAAGGCCAGAGAAAGTGGGAACAGGAGATTCGGGTGGTGGACTCGCGAATGAGACGAAGCCGAGAGCAGTCTGTTCGGTGCAGTTGCGACAGTTGCTTGGATCGCAAATTTGTGGTGCTCTTCGCATTGCCAGCAATCAGACTCCTCCCACTGCGCGTAGTGGCGCATGTTACCGAGCAGTGCCGAGACGCCTGTGAGACACTCGAAGCTCGAGACACGACCTGTGGTAGTGGACTGATCGCGCGACAGTCTGTCTGAGAAACTGGACGCTAATGCCGAAACCCATGCGGCAGAGCACGGGGGTACATGGAGTAGGTCAAGAACGCGATTCGCCTCGGCCTCACTGGGGCCGCTGCTCACGTCACGTCGTTTTACCGCGGGAGGTCCAACGTCGAGATGCTCTTGCGCAGCGACATCGACACTGTGCCTGCCGATGCCACCGGTGCCGCTGTCGGCGTGTGCGGGCCAACAACCCTGATGCTTGATGCACGACGCGCCGTTTGCCGCGTCAATACTGCAAGTGCGGTGCTGATCGGCCAGAACCCCGTCGACATGTATTGCGAGACGTTAGGGTGAGGATGTTAGAGATTAGTTAATTATTGCCAACGACATGATGAATCAGATGAACGAATGCCGAGGAACTGGAGGATTGCAACGTTTGTGGGGCGTGTGCCACAGGATCACATGATAGCGATTCCACGCAGCATTTAGGAACATTCAGCAAGCATGCGAGCATTCAAATGCATGTCGTTCCATGCCACATCCCTGTTTACATTCCTATTTAACTGCTTGCTATCAACCTTTCCCCGTTTTCCTGCTATACAGCTCATCCAGTGCTGATACTGATACAACCGTAGCCCTACACTCCTGTTCTGGGCAGCACGATGGGTATTACTCGGTCGGGACGGAATTAGAGTTGTCGGCGCACGAGAACGGCTTGTTCATGGACGACGTCCGGATAATCTGGACAATCGACGCATAGGTGCCGGCCACGCAGAGGAAGATGCCCATGACGGTCACAAGCATTGCCCATGCCGCCTTCAGTTTGAGGCTCGTGGGGCGGTATTCCGCTGCCCTGTAGTTGTCCTTGATCCACATGAACCCGAACGGAATCATGCACATGAAGGGAGCGAGAAGCGAGCCAACGAGGGTAACGAGACTGCTGAAGACGGGAATAGCCGATCCGATGATGTAGGCCGCAATGATGACACCGCCGGTGCACGACAGCCATGTGATCCAGTGAGTCGGCGTGTTTCTGGTAAGGTGCTTCGAGCCACGCAGGACGCGCACGAAGATGTACTTGGAGCAGAGCTGAGGCATTAGCTGTGTAACGCGAGCGGCAGAGGGAAAACCTACGTGGCTGTAAAGGACCAGAGTCACAATGAGACCAGGAAGCGCGATGCCGTACGAGACGCGCTTCAGGAGGGGACCGGCACTGCCGAGAGCGGGGAATGCGACGTATTGACCGCAGTAGAAGTAGGCGACTGTGCCGATAGTCACGTAGAAGACCCAGACGAAGATCTGGCAGGTGTACATGGAGCGTTTGTACATGCGGAAGTCGCGCATCTCGGAGACAAAGCCGAAGCTGGGAGTCAGTCTCTACGCAAGGACGGCAACTTACAAGGTGGGAGGGTTGCAAGTGGCGTAGACAAAGGTGGAGACGGTGGCCATGCCGTCGACGAATGAAGGCTTGGCAAACAGCTTGAAATCCTTGTCCCACGGACCGGTCGGAGGAGCATCTGAGGGGCGGTCCTGGACACCAACGGCAACAGTCACGATGAGGACTGTTGTCAGTACGTATTCGGGTCGACCAAGACTCACTGGCAATGAGGATGCTACCGAGACCAACCCAGCCCAGCCAGGTGATGCGACCCAGGGTACGGATGCTGCAGAGAATGACACCGATGATGGCAGCCACCACAATGAACACTGCCGTGCAGACAGCGTGGACGGTAACGGCGTTGAAAGCCGTGGAGATGGCAACCATGCCACCACTGCACGCCACAACCATGTCTACATAGGATTAGCGCTGCATAGGGGGCACGTATACTCACAGACGACATAGATGAAGGCCAAGACTTCACCGCCAATACGCCCAGCCAGCACCTTGCCGACATCGGAGATGGCGTACACTTCGGGATGGTTGCGCTTGATGCTGCCGACGACGGTGTCGGACCAGGTCACGATGATTTGGACAAAGGTAAGGAGAATTATGCCGGGGATGAGGCCGACAGTTTGGAAACTGTACGGAATACCGAGGACACCGAGGCCGATCGTCGCTTTGAGCATGAGGACCAGTGTTCCCATCCACCCAACCTTTCATCAGCTCACAATCAAAGGGCAGCTCACATTGCGGTAGTTGGGCCCATCATCGATGATCTCACCGAAGACGGCGTCTTGAATCCTGTTCTCGCCGGCGGGGACGACCTCGACGGTCCCACCCCCCTTCTCCACCTTGTCGTCGTGGTAGTATACTCTGTTGTCGAGTGACTTCTCGGTGAACATGGTGTATGGGGCTCCTATTTGGGGCTCCTATGCTCCTATCTTGCCGTGTCCCGATGCCTTAAGAATGATCAATGCATTGGCCGGACAAGTCGCGGCTCCCCAACTTCCCCATGGGAGGTCAGGCCTTCGGAATTCTACGAGCATAACTTACGGTGTTGTGGAGTCGACAGATCGCACGGCTGTTCCTGTCGATAGGTTTGCCTGATGGGCCCCACTTGAGGCTGGTGCTTGGCAATACATAGCTGTCTCCTCTGCCACCCCGCGATGCACATCAAGAATACCGCTCCCACTCACAGGATCAACCATCGTTCGGGATTCCTGGCCAGTGGAGTGTTTGGGGGCGCCGTGCAAGCAGACGAGAGCCGGTAGCCGTAATCAACTCCAGGGCCAGCGCAATCACATGGGCTTACTGTAGGATCGACAAGCCGCCGTCGCCAACGGGACGCGGGTGCGCGTGCACATACGTACAGTATACAGTACATGCATTGGCGCATCATGCAATCAGTGCGTGCTCGTCTGATACCCAGCACCAGCGCCCCACATTATCTCCGAGACATACACATGACCCGAAACAGGATGCTCCACCGCATCTACTCATTCATATTGTCCACTGTCATATGCATACTTCAGAGCTACTTGGTCTCCTTGTTCACCCAGCTAGGAGTGTTGATGAGCAGAACGACGGCGCCCTGCAGCGTGAGCAATGTCCAATAAAGAGACTCACCTCATCTGGACCGCACTCGAACGGCCCATGCTTCTGCCCAGGGGGGCGGCACGCGTATTCACCCGCACCAACCCAACGCTCGATAGTGTGGTCATATACGCGTCCTGATACGACAAAGATCTCCTCCCAGAACGGATGTGTGTATGTTCCGTGGCCTTGCTTCCAGCCAGGTTGGTACACCTGAAGCTTGGTGGTATTCTTAGTGTCGGGACTGTGGGGGTTAGCCGTACGGTCGAGAATCCGGCCGTGCGGGGCTCAGCTCACTCGTAGCTAAGGATTCTACCGTCAGTACCGGTCTTGTTCGGGACTTACTTGTCCGTCACATCAGGCCAGGGGGTCTCGGTGTTCTCGACCTCCATGGCCATGTGGAAGTGGCTCTCGTTCTTAGGCATGACGGATGATTACCGTCCGATGTAGTGGATGAACAACTTCGTCCTAGAGAGATTTGGGCGTTATATGTCCCTCTGGGGCTCGTCATGCTCGGTAACACCGTTCCAGAGCGACGGAAGTTGAACGGTCGGCCGCGACCGATATGTGGGTGTACTTTCGGTATTGAAACAATGCCGATAGGTCACCGAGTCAAGAGATAGCTGCGGTCGGAGTGATCGTATGCGGCGCCGTATGTAGGAGACACGCAGCTCTGTAGAATATGCTTATCTCGCTTACGGCCCACAATCCCGATAGTTTGCAATGGATGCCGACTTGGCTTAGTACGCATTGTGCCGTGAGCGGTGACTATGCGCCACACTCTACGAGTACTACTACTATATTACCCCACTGCCTTGTTGACCAGCTGACTCCCAACTTACACAACAGTTCCAAAGTAAAGCCCACGCAGGATGGCTACTGCCCAAGCTGTCTCGATCACCGTCGCCAACGGCCACTACACCAAGCCGTAGGCAAACCTCCTTGGACCGTGCTCACCGGCAGTGACCACCTCGACTTCTCATGGGCGCCCCGACTTTACGAGAAACGTATCCATGAGGGTCGCCCCGTCCGCATAGTTTGCATCGGCGCAGGGTTCTCCGGACTTTGCGCAACTATTCACTTCCAAGACCACTTGGAGAACTTTGAGCTGCAGGTGTACGAGCGCGCCGACGACGTTGGTGGTGTCTGTGAGCGTCACCGTGTAAACAACCTCTAACGACCAGGGCATCAGAACCGTTACCCTGGCGTCGCCTGCGATGTTCCCTCTCACAGCTACCAGTACTCGTTCTGCGAGAAGACGAACTGGTCAGCCTACTATGCTCCCGGAGCGGAGATCCAAGGCTACCTTGGCACCGTGGCGGACCGCTACCAGCTGCGGCAGTACATCAAGGTTCGAGTAGTAAAAGCTTATCAGCTAACAACAGTTCCAGCACACTGTTTCCAAGGCGGAATGGAACGAGGAGACTGGCAAATGGACGGTGACCGTGACGGACAGCCTCGGGCGGTCATTCGACGACGAGTGTGACTTTGTCCTCTTTGCGACTGGTCTCCTTTCCAGCCCGATTTGGCCCACCAACATTCCTGGTGAGTTATTCCGTCACCGATTGTTACTAACAACAAGGCCGTTACGACTTCCGTGGAAAGATGGTGCACTCCGGTGACTGGAAGGCAGCGGGCCTCGAAGAGGAGCCTGGCTTCGACTGGGCTGAGAAGCGCGTGGGCGTTATCGGTGTCGGCGCGAGTGGTGTTCAAATTGTGCCAACTCTTCAGAAGAAGGCGAAGCAGGTTGTCAACTTTGGGCGTAGCAAGTGTACGTTTTGTGGCTCACAAGATTCGGCTGACGTCTTAGTGTGGCTTTCCGGAGGTTGGGGATCGAAGATGCTTGAGAGGCTCCAGGAGAAGAAGGACATGGGCACGAACTGTAAGTAAAAGAGGTGCTCGCCGCTGACTGGTAGACCACTTTACGAAGGAAAACATTGCATCTTTCCAGAGCGACAAGGTGTACCGGTTGTTCCGCATGCAGATCGAAGAGGACCTCGGTTCGACGCACGAGCTGTCATTTAGGGTGAGCGAAATGCCTCAGGTCAGCATTAACAGATAGGGTCACCCTCTTCAACAGATCTTTGCGGAGAAGTTTGAGGAGTCCATGCGCGAGAAGACGGCAGGCAAGCCCAAGGTCATAGAGGCACTTCTGCCAGACTTCCCCGTTGGCTGCAAGCGTCTGACCCCTGGCCCCGGCTACCTGGAGGCGCTGTGTTACGACAACTGCGACTTGATTACTGAGAAGATCGAGCGCTTCACCCCGAAGGGCATCAAGACTGTCGATGGCGAGGAGCATGAACTTGACATCATTGTCTGCGCCACTGGCTTCGACGTTTCTTTCCGTCCGGCATTCCCCATTATTGGCAGGGGTGGCGTGAACCTGCAGGATGAATGGGCCAAGGAGTCTCGAACCTACCTTGGATTGTTTGCGCCTCAGCTTCCCAATGCGTGAGTCGATTTGAATGTCACAGCAGCTGATTGTAGCTTCAATGTCCTCACCACTCAGTCTGCCGCCGGGTCGGGATCGCTTCTGGTTGTCCTTGAACAGCAGTGCCGCTACATCACCCAGATGATCTCAAAGTGCCAGCGTGACGGATACCGGACGTTCGCGCCCAAGCAGGAGGCGGTTGACAACTTCCTGCGGTACACGGACAACTACTTCGGACGCACCGTGCTCACGACGAACTGCAAATCGTGGTACAAGAACGGCGAGACAGGCGAGGCGACAATCCGCGCAATTTGGCCAGGATCCGGCTCTCATTGCTATGCGGCGCTTCTGCACCCTCGCTGGGAGGACTTTGAGTGGGAGCGGCTCCCGGAGATGGAACATTCTATGAGCTGGCTTGGTAATGGGTGTGCTACGCACATCGATGGCGCACAGGTCCACCTCGGCATGCGCCAGTTCTACAAGCCCCAGAGCCTTTGGATATACTAGGATGTGGATGGTTGTAGCTGGTTGTACAAATTAAATGCATGGTTGAAGATTTCATTTGCTGGTCATTGTTCGCGACGCTCGCGCGCTCTCATCGTGCCAGTGTGAGCACATGTGCAAGTGTTAAAAATTGCGCTTGCAACACATGGTCTACATTCCAGTCAGCTGCTCTTCGACTACCGCTCTGTGGAGTCGTCTGTCGATAGCATACCGCACTGACGCGCTGTCTCTGAGATTCCAAGAAAAGTTGGACGGGCATGATGCGTGGCGTCTTGGATCGAGTCTCTGTATTTCGGTTGCTGTTATCCTACATGCCGCGCATGACGCCACAACGCGAACAGCGGCTGTTTCGGAGACTGAGACTACGGTGGAGCGATAAGGCATTTGGGTAGTCGGAGAGCGTGATGGAGTAATCGGCTCCATGTGCTTCCAGATATTGCCCCGGGGGAGCGTCCCGGTGGCCACCGTGTCGACCGGCTCAACGATCATTCTGCGCAATGGTAGACGCCGAGGATGCAGACCTCGGTACCTCGGTCACCTGAGTCGCGGTCTCGGCTTTCACCACTGGTCGGAATAGTCGGAATAGCGACAATTCCGATGCCCACCTTATCCGTATACGCCTATAGAACAGGCCGTCATCAACCAGAGTTCTATGCATATGACAATCCCGGCAGGCAAGTTCACACTCGCATACCTACACATCATCTCCGCATACGGGGACGGAAAAAAAGCGTAATCCGAGGACGACCTTAACATGTCGGAAGAGGAACCTCCGTCCAAGCGTGCTCGTGTAAGGCAGGCGTGTCAAGCATGTCGCGACGCCAAACTCCGATGTGACCTTGGTGATCCGGGCAAGCCGAAAGACCCGCCATGTCAGCGCTGCTCGCGATCGGGACGAGACTGCAAGTTCGTTGGCAGCCATCTCCGCCACAAGCCGCGCAAGATGACCCACCGGAAGTCGAGCGCTCATGATGAGAGACCTGTGTTGTGCGTTCAACTCTTACACCGAGATCGCCCTCTAACGACAGTAGCACATCATCCGGTCCCTCCGCGACTTCGCCAACAGCGCCATCACCAGCGAACTTGGCACCAGCCCTCACTACGCCTCCCCAACCGCCCCACGTCGACGTAGTTCCCACCCGAAGTCCTTATCGCGGTGGCATCTCCCTGACGGGATCTCTCGAGACCCCGGCAGACGCGCTTCGAATCCTCTGTGCTGCGGCCGATGAGACGGAAACTACGTCAGACGAGCCCATAGACTATGCTGGTCCGCAAGATACCAAGGTGTGGAATCGATGGGGACCAGTACGGGACGGACTATTGACCACGGAAGAGGCAGGGTCCCTACTCAACTTGTATGTTCTGCACGCGAGCAATGTCTCACTAGCAACAGCTATGCGCGCCATCTTGGACCCATACACACCGTGGTACCTCCATTTCTGTTCCAACCCGAGAACTTCACAATTCTCCTAAACGAGCCGATTCTCTTGACAGCAATTTGTCTTGCTGCCGCTCGTTTTCACGATCTAGGAGCGTCATTCGATGTCGCTGAGCCTTCGCGATCAAAGGTCATTCAATCCAAGCTCGTGACCTGGCTGTTATCTAGGCTGGGGTATCTAACCATGGGAGAGTGCGTCCTTTCTGGAACGTCAGTTGACCGCAGTCCTACATTCCGGACCATCGGCACAGTCGAGGCGCTTTTGGTGTTGTCGGAGTGGCCGCCGCGCGCCTTGCTCCTCAAGGACCCCGCCAGCCAAGCTGCCGCCACGGCAACCCTGTCGAGTGCATGCAAGCTGTTCGATGACCTCGCATGGACTCTGACCGGTTTGGTGCGTATTGTGATGGGATGGACGCTCATTCATCAGGCCCTTCGCATTGCCCAAGAGCTCTCGTTACACGATCACGACACATACACTTACTCGAGTACCAATGTACCGATCGCGACAACACAGCGCAGGATCGACGCATGGATCAGTGAGTACACACGTCGTACCATGTTAACAACAGATTGCCTATCAGCTGATCGACAGTAGGTTGAAACCCCGTCTTGAGCTAAGTGAAGTGTGTCTGTGAGGTTGGGACGGGTGTCATTGGTCCAAGGTGAGTCCAAACAGTCGACAACGCTGATGTCCAGCCAGTGAGCAGCTCACCACTAACTGGTGCTGATCGCAGAAATGTCCACGAACTGGTGGGAAAGCCTCAGTCATATCATCTTTGTGCCTCTCAGCGATAGTATCTTGCGCCATGTGTCCAACCCGGTGTGGAGAGATACGCAGGCCATCTCAGAGCTTACCCATGTGATTCTCCCATAACGTTCAGCAGCTGACCGAAGTTGATTGGAGTTTTACAGGAGCTGCTGTACGCAACGCCTGAGCTCACAGCCGACCTCATCCGAACGAGGCGTTTTGAGCCTCTGTTGCACAGACTCAAACCCGAGCTCGACAGCATTCAGCAGTGGATCAATCCGGAGACGATCGACTATAATGTGCTCGAAGAGTCCGTTCCAGGCATGGAATCAGTTGAAATCCGGGAGATCCTCATGCGCGTGGAGATCAACTACGTTCGGTATGAGAGGTGTAGTCCAGCGTCATTGACTGTAGACTCTACGCCAATGCCATCAGCATGCGCGCCACGCACGCGAGATTGTCCCAACGCCTCATTGTGAGTGCTTGTCAACCAAGTCTGACTCCAGGAATCCCATAGGGACAGGCCTTTCCTGGACGGGCAGGTACTTCGCTGGGCTGAGGCTCCGTTCCTGTTGGAGGTGGTGCATGCGGCAGTTTCATTAATGGCATGCGGAGTTGCCCTTCAGAAACGCAAAGTTTTGCGGTACTGTCCAGGGCGGACGTTCTTACGTATGGTAAGTGTGTCACACATTGACTACGGTTGACCTCCAGATGTTTGCCAGTGTCTTTTTGATGAAGGTGAGTATAGGACCTGGACAGTGGTCCTGACACCAGGCGATGGCGTTTGGGGCGGTCATCCAGCCAGAGACAGACGTTGTCAACTTGCAATACTCGTTGATCGACGCTTTCCGACAGGCCGCCGTCGACGATGACCATGTTGCGATGCAACTTGCTTCGCTTCTTTCACGCCTATTCCCACCAAAGCCGACAGGTATGGAAGAGTCGTCGCAAATGAACAGCGACCCGGATCCCCTCGCATTGCTCAACTTTGATATCGCTGGCGTCGACATGACTAACTTCGACATGAGCGCCGATCTGAACAACAATGCTGTGGGGTTCGATCCGAATGGTCTTGTCTCCTTCATTGAAGCCATGCTAGATTCGGCAGGCCTGGACGGCGGATTTGCCCAAGTTCAACCTGAAACACACGCTTAATGGCGTAGCGTTGTGTACGTTTCTCTTGCATCTTACCTAGCTGTATGTTTAGAGTTAATGGATTCGCCGAACGCGACTTGCCTCGGGTAGCCGTTGTCGGTCGTGGGACAGCCGCGATGGACGCATGAGATACATTTGGGGGCTACAAGTGTGCGTCGTTTGCAGTAGTGTACTACAACGTACGGTTCAAAAGGCAAAGCTGCCACTGTGAAAACTGATTTCCGCCCTCGCTTTGGGCGCGATCAAACTAACCGCTCGACGAGTATCAAGCGATAGAGTTGGTGGCCCACAAACCATGACAGTCAATCTGCCGCCATACATCTGACTGGCCTCTTCTTGGATAATCGGTGTCACGAAGCTGCGTCCAGAGTGAATCCGCGTGTAATTGGAGCATGCCGCACTTAAGCCAGTTCGCAGCTGTTCAGAAAGCGTCAAGCGCCGTCTGTTGTCATCGTCATCATCGGAAGCCAGTGACGCCCGCGAGCTGCCATAGCTGCTTTGACTGCTCCCACGAAGGCGCTCAAGCAGGGGCGAGAACTCTCCGTGCCGCTTGGAATCCCCGCAATGGAGGTGATCCAACGGTTCGTTCGGATCGGCGGGCTCGTCGGAGGCACAAGATCTTGTTACATGAATGTCGATCCTCACTTGGAGGTTGTCATCGTCGAATGTCGCAAGAGCGTCGTCGAGAAGGGGAGCAATGACCCGGACATGTTCAAGTCGACGAACGTTCCACACGAGACGAACAGAGCGGGCTGACTTGCGATGTGGAGCCTCAGCCATGGTCTCGAGGAAATGCGACAGACATAAGGTGACGCCTGATCCACCGGCAATGAGCACAAGCGAATCGAATGTGTTGCTCAACCACGGCCTGCCATAAGGGCCTTCGATGTAGACTGGAAGCCGATGGACTGTCGCGTCGAGAGATGCCCTCAGCCGCTGTGTAAATCCTCCATGAACGCGAATGGCAAACACCGCCTGATATTTTGAACCTTTCCCGGGGACGTTGGCAAACGTAAACGGATGTTGTTCCCAAGGAAGATCCGAAACACTCGGTAGACTAAGATACGCATGTGTCCCCGCACGCCATTTGAATGCTACGGGCACCGTGATGCGGATCACGTCGGCGTCGATGAGCTGGACCGTGGCCGTGAGGGGACCGTGGTTGCGTAAGAATGAATACCCGATGCGAGCCAGTCCACCGAGCCGATCCAAGGACCACAGGGCCAGGGCGGGCTGGATCTATTAGCAGAGCACCGGGATGCACGTGTGTGCGAGGCCAAACATACCCAAACCCAGAATCGATATTCGGGCGTGTGGAACCAAGTCATGACCAGGAAAACGAGGGCCGCAGCGACATGGACGTCGCGGAAGAGCTGATGATATCGATTCCGAAGGACGCGAAAGGAAAACAGTGTGAGCGCCGAAAGACCAGTCATCGCAGGAATGGCTGTGTAGATTCGCCAAGTCCACGCGTGTTTCCCGAGGCCCCTGACAAGCCAGCCCACGGTGTGAGCCACAGCTCCAGCGAAGCAGACACGGCCAGATGTCCTGTGTAGGTAGTTGATGTGGTCGTATGAGGCGCCAGTGAGTGTCGATAACATGTTGTTTCGACCAACGAGTCCCACAATAAGTGGAAGTTGCACCACTGCAAGCATTGCTGTCGGGTTTGCATAGTCAAAGATGCCTCCATAGTATGAGGCAAGGATTGTCAATCCGGTAGTGGCGAGAGTGTAGCCTGAGACCAAGCTCAGTTCGACAGCGGTGACCGCAGGGAGGTAAGACAGACCTAAAGGGCGGACGGCAAGTATCGTCCATATGCGCGAAGTGCTTTGTGGTCGACGACCGAACCTTCCCCGCAACGCGGTGAGGACGCGGAGCGTAATCCAGACGGCGAGGAATACGCCCACCATGTACCAGTAGTAGCGCATAGCGGCATGCCGCCTCTCCTTTCGCAGCCTCTTCCATGAAGGTGGCGGAGGGCGCTCTGGCAACGGTGGGCTATCGGATGAGAAGGTGATTGACAGGCCGGCAATCGCACTGCTGTCAGGGCTGATATGGCGCGATGAAACCTACATGCTGAACATGGTGGGACAGGAGACGGCAACCGAGCAAGGCAGCAGTTGCAGGTTGGTAACCGAAGGCGAATATGAATGAACGGCGAGAAATGGAGAACAGTGGGATGGGAGTGATGGATTCAGTGGGCGACATGTGTGAGACTTCCCAGCGTGCCGTGGTTGTCCGATGGGGTCGAATATACGTGCGAAGCACGGCGTCGGCGGCTCGGCTGTCGAAGAGTGGGGAGTACGAGAGTGTGACAGAAGGAAATACGACTGCTTTGACCTCTGGTGACTGGATCGGCCGAAAGACGATGTTGACAACACTTGGCGCTCGGCTCTGTCTGTCCCTTATCTGATATGGCCCCATGCAGTTTATTCGCGCGACGGCTTGTAGGAGTCCGAACGGCGGTCCTGTCTGAAATTTGGTTCCGCCGGAAGCACCGCTGGCTGGCGCTTTCGCTGGCTGGCGCTGGCGTCACCATTCCACAACAACTGCCAAACGGTCCCAGTGGCACTTTTAAGCCATGACCAAGAAAAATCCTTCATCCATCCATACCACCATTCTCCAGATTGAGCCTGCTGCAATTTAGGGGTTATAGGTGGTTCCTCGCGCGGGGGGGTGGTCAAGGAATGACTTTTTCTGGGATCTCTCTGCACGAGCAGATAGCCCCTGGGCATCTGTTTAACATATCTGGAACCCCAAGCGGTGGAATCTACAGTTGGCACGTAGTGGGGGAAAAACATGAAAAGTGGGACAACCTCTGGGGGGGTGGGACATTTTTTGAAAACTTTGCAAAAGAACATAGAAAGATTTTTTTTTGTGGATTCTGTCCCATTCTGGTGGGACATCTGGGTGACTTCTGGGGTGTGTCCCACATGACTTGTATTTTTTTTGGGTGGCGTCGCAGGTGTTTTGGGACACTTGTCCCACTTGATTGGGCACTTGGTGGGACACTTCTGGGTGACTTGGGGGGACGTTTCTGGGTGACTGAGAGGTGACTTGTGGGACATTTCTGGGCCACTGGTAGGTGATTTGTGGGACATTTGTCCCACTCTGGGGAATGATTTGTGGGACATCAGGGGGATGTTTGTCCCACTTCTGGGACTTTTCTGGGACACTTTGCTGACACTTGTCCCATCTGTGTGGGACATTTCTGGGACACTTGTCCCACTTGTCTGGGACAGTTTGCTGACAGTTGTCCCACCTATGTGGGACACTTCTGGGACAACCTTGGGACACCTCTGGGACACCTGTCCCCCTTGTGTGACATTTCCCTGGGACACTTGTCCCGTTGGTTTGGGACACTTTGGCAATGTGTTGGGACAAGAAGTGTGGGACAGAACTGGGACATGGGACAATTGTCCCACTTGGGACACATCTGACTGATGGGACATGTAACGGCCAGGCCCGAATTTTGATCTCCGGATCTTCGGATCTACGCCACGCGAGCCTCAAGATCGCCGCGGACATCCCCTCAACCTCCACCTTGCCGATCGACTAGCAGA
>BCFW01000005.1:1776190-1942108 GCA_001599015.1 Apiotrichum domesticum | reverse complement strand
CTTACCGCTTGTGCCGCGCCGCCAACGTGGGATCCACAATCTCGATGGCCCTCAGATAGAGCCAACCGAGAACCGACGCTTCGACCAACCACGCACGATATGCGCTCCACTGCTCCGGCCGGAACGACTTGGGATCGCCCTCGCTTGTTAGCCCCGGAGGCGCGCCGACTTGGTGGTAGACGATCCAGAATCCGCAGTGGATCGCCGGATCGCTACCACGCGCGTCCTCCGGTTTGCTGGTGCGCACGCCAAGCTAAGATATGAGCAACCGGCCGACAAGGAACAGAGAAGAGCAGCCGAACGACAAGAAGAAGAGTATTACTCACTGCCCACATACGCCGATACGCGCGCGCCACCGAACGAATCCTCTCCGGCGAGACAAGCTTCTCAAACCGAAGCACAGAGTACTTCTGGTCGCCGTCCCTGCCCTTCTTCTTCGCCTCCTCTGACGGGACATACTCGATCCCCGAGTGCACTCCGAGCGGCAGAGCATACGCGTCGCGAAGATTGTCGGTCGCGTGGTGCCGGCGGACTTCGTCGTTTGACTGTGGTGCCGACACGTCGTAACCCGAGCGTTGTTGCCACTCGGCTGGCGGACGTACCGACACGAAACGATCCTTGAGCTCGTCGGCCGACCACGGGAACTCTACCGCGGCCGTCTGCTCTGGCCAACCGTGCGGTTTGATCGACTCGGTGAACCAAGAAGCAACCTCGGGCATGGCGGCGACGGCGAAGACGGCGAGGGACGCGAAGGAGGACGAGGGAATGCGAGAGAGAGAGCGAGAGGGAAGTGGGAAGGAGAAGGAGAGAACGGTCGGTGGGAAGTAGGTGTATGAGGAAGAGAGAGAAAGAGAGAGAGAGAGGATAGGTGGTGTCGACAAGGGAGCGAGTACGCCGGGGGCGAGGGAAAACTCCCACGGCACACACACACCTCGCCCCGCGGGGCGCCGACGGTGTGTTTGGCGTGTTTGTGTGTCCCCCTACGCCCCGCGTGTGGATCGTCGCGCCGATCGACACGCCTTCCTCTCGTGTCTGCGCCCCTCGGTGGTACTACAGACAATAAGAGCATACGGCTCGCGGTGTTCGGCAAGGAGCGGCGTGTTCGGAGGACAAGCGTACTCTGTGTCAAGCGCACACACGGCTCCGGACACACACGCACACAATAGAACCTCGCCGACACAAAGGACAAAGAGCATGGAGACAATCGATTGTCCTCGTTCGCGACGGACGCGGCGAACAAGGGGTACGCCCCTCTCGCGCCCTCACCTCGCGCCCCGCCGGGCGATCGGCAGTTTGGGGGCGTGGTGGCGAGACGATCGGCGCGAGGGCGTGACGGGTGTGGTTCTCGGCAAGGGCGCGCGGGCATTCCACCCCTTGTCCGACACACCGGCAGAGATCGGCGGAACCGTCCGGGAAACCCGGACGGTTCTCGTGTTTGCTCTCTGCATACAACAATAAGGGCCGGCACGTATACATATACACACAGAGTACAACCTACGGATACAACAGACGGCTACTCGTCGCCGTCGAGAGAAGGGAGCCCCACACGGGGAGCGAAGCGAAGATCGGCAAGGGGAACCGTGCCGGGGAAGGWCACCTCCACCATCTCGGCAGCGGGGAAGTTCCACGTCCGGCGATTCCACTGYTCGACTTCCTCGGCGAGRCGATCGGCACCAGGRGGRACGGCAGGAAGGGCACCGAGCAGATTGTACTGCCCRCAGACGACGGCCTTGAGGACRCCAAGCCATGCCGCGCTCTCTGGGACGGCCGAGTGTGCGGCGTCAGAGCAGAGCCACGCGCCGAAGGTGCAGAACAGGCGAGCAAGCCGACGGTTGCGGACSCCTTCGCGRTCGCGCCGCTCGTTCAGAGAGCACACCCACCGCGTCTTGCAACAATAGCAGTTGCGGCGAGTGTTCTGTCCCTCGAGGTGCGAGACAGGCACGAGACACAGAAGGCCGCGRTCGACACAGGCGTGGCARGAGAAGACACCGCCGAGCCATGCAGAGCCTTCGGGAACCACCCAGACGCCAGTCGGCAGTGCCACTCGAGTGCCAGGACCACCGACGATCGAGTCGGACGGCGAGAAGGAGCGGAGGATGCCGTTGTTGTTGCGCGCCACCGGGATAGGGATATCGTCGCCGGTGAACTCGGCGAACTGCGGGAAGTCGTCGTCGGCAATGCCGCTCCATCCCTCGCCGGCAGGATACTCGGTCTCGGAGCCGGCCACGACACCGGCGGCGGGGAGAGTAACCTCTCCGAGGACGAGGCGGGACAGTGCCGGCGAGAGTGTGCGCGACACAGAGAGAGCGACGGTGCGGATTACCTGCCAAACGGCGAGGCGATCGGCAAAGGAAGGGGAAGGATTCGACTGGTACAGTGCGAGAGCAGTGTACCGATCGAGAACGGTGGCGGACATCTCGCGCGACAAGTTGCAGCGAGAGCAGTCGGTGCCGGGGCAGTCGCAAGTATGCCCGGGACGGTCGGGATCCATGTAGCACTGCAGTGCCACTTGGGAAGGCGGTGCCGAGCGCACCATGCAAGGGCCGCATGCCCAGTCGGGATGGAGAGGCACATAGCCAGGCTTTGGCCACCACTCCTCCGCGAGCTTGGCACTGCGGGGCAGATTGACCACCGCRGGGACAATAGACGGAGGGACAAAGCCCTCCTTGCGGATCGGCGGCGGTGGCGGCACGTCYTCTTCCTCCTCCTCCTCGACAGCGGCYCCTTCCTCAGACTCGAGGTCCGAGAATTCGTCGTTGGGATCGTAGGATCCCGCGGAGTCGTGCGACGCCGGCGATGGCGGTGCCGGCGAACCGTCGTCCTCCTCCTCGTCGTCGTCGTTGTCGTTGTCCTCGTCGTCTTCGTCCTCGTAGTCGATATCTACATAGACGYCCGTATCGACGTCCATGTCTTCGGCCTCGGAGGCCGGGGAGGAAGGCTCCGCGGGCGGCTGGTGCCGAGCAGAGCGGCGAAGGGGCGTCGCCGGGGCCGTTGGTTCTTTGGCCTTTCCCTTGCCCTTGGCAGATGCCGCGGGCGCGGGCTTAGCCTTACCCTTGCCCTTGCCCTTGCCCTTGCTCTTGCTCTTGGCGACGGCCTTGCTCTTGCCCTTGTCCTTCTTCGCGGCTGTGGTGGTCAGCAGTGCCCCATGCGACGAAACCGTCCGGGTTCCCCGGACGATTCTGCACTTCTATCCCGAGCGCCACAGAACCGACGAAACCGTCCGGGTTCCCCGGACGTTTTCACGAGTACTCACCGGGGACATAAGGACGGACGGCTTGGGCAACTAAAGGGATCAGCAAGGAGCACACAAAGGAGCCGAGCACAGGAAAGACGCACCGTCGTCGCCGCGCACGACATAGCGCGCCGCGGGGCCAGGAAGGAGATGCGCGCCGCTCGTCGCGAGCGCCGCAGGAACGAAAGGAATGGCGATCCCTTGGTCGCCGTGTGTGGGAAGTTGGCGAGGTGGGAGCCACGAGAGGTCCACCTCGTTATCCTTGTCGTCGGCCATCCGCTCGGCTATGTCGAGATCGGCCGAAGGAAGCACCTCGCCGCCGCGCTGGTCGACATGGGCACGCATCTCCTGCCAGAAGTGCGACGAAATGCCGCGCCGGCTAATGGCGGCGACGTCGACGTCGTTGAGGCCGAGGAAGTATAGGAAGCCGACAAAGTCGTCGGCCGACGGCTCCTCGTTCGACGGGCCACGAAGGCATTGCCAATGCGGCTTGGCAAAGGAAGGACGGCCGCGGAATGCCCAGTCACACACGGCTTGCCAGAAGAAGACGACACCAGGGCAGTGTCGAGGGAGAGCTTGCTCCGCGAGCTCTGGTGTGTAATACACCACYGGCGGGAGCTGCGGAATGCCGACAAGGGAAGGGATGCCAGGAATCCCGGCGAGCCAATTCTCGTACGCCGTCTGGTTGCTCTCTATGTGGTCCGGCTCCTCTTGGTACTGGAGCTCGAGCTCACCCTGCACCATATAGAGGTGGTAGAGCAAGCTACGCGCCGCCAAACCTTCGTGAGGGAGCGTCGGAGGGCACAACGCCTGCCATTGCTGCTGCTGCTTGGAACGACGAGCCACACGGTTACCGTCGAGGAAGTCCTTTGTGGGACGAACGTTGGCGAGCGGAGCGGCCATTGCGACAACGGTGGCGGCGAGAGCGGCGAGAGCGGCGAGAGCGGCGAGAACGAGCACGAAATGCGAGCGCGCGAGCGACGAGCGCGAGGACGAGGAGCGGGGAAACGACGCGCGCGAGGACACGGCAGAGGRGAGGAGGATGCACGYGCGAGAGGAGGGTGGCGAGAGCGGCGGATGGAAGAGAAGAGGATTGAGAAGGATGGAGTGAATGGACAAGAGAAGGATGCGGGACGCCCGGACAATAGAGGACGGCGGACGCCCCCACGGCGTATGACGACACACACGGCGGCGCGCCCTTGGCGCGGGAGCAATTGACACACAAAAGGCCGCGCGGCCTTTATTTGCTCCCGCCCCTTTGGCAAACCGTCCGGCAAACCCGGACGGTTGTGCACCACCAAAGCCGACGGCTTCGTATCGGGCGTGGCGGAAGGACAGACGCGGCGTAACAAGTGCCTCTCGAATACGGGGGATCTTTGGCGGATGGGGTATCCGCAACCGAGTATCTCCCTTGCTCTTGCAGAGCGAGCTACACCGCGGGGAGGGAAGACGGAGTCGGAGGACCGACTCACCAAGTTGGGGAGGGGATGTGGTGCGAAATAATGGTATCGGCAACTAGACGACGCGTACGGCCGCGGCCGCGGGAGCGCAATAGGGCGCGACGGTAAAAGGACACATGGGACCAAAGGACACAAGGACACGCCAAAGGACGGCGCGCGGATACAAGGACAAAGGACACAGGACACATGGCTACCGGCAGTACGGAGATCGATGGTTAACCGAGAAGGGAAAACGGAGTCCGACGATATCTCCGCCGCGACAACCGTCCTGGAAACCCGGACGGTTTCTGTAATCCGCGAAGGGGCGGGTTGCACGGAGACGGCGATAGGGCCGTGCGGACATAGGGTACATAGACTATAGGACATATCGACGAGGACCTCCGTAGCGTTATGACACACACACTCTCCCTCACACCAAACGATCCTTCCAACTCTTCGAGTCGGCCGCTTCAGGCTTCTAGCTTGTCACCGCTGCCAAGGCAACCACCATAGGTGGTTGCTGCAGGCCGTGCTGCCGCCGAAAGGCTCGGCGTCGTCGTGAGCACATTGCTCCGACACCGACATATGAAACGACAACCACATATGACAGAAGGACCGCGCGAGCAAGAGACGAGAGGGAGGAGGGCTCTCGGCCCTCCAGTACTACGACACGGACAACAGATTCATGGAGCGGCGCGTAGCAGTAACCACTAGAGAGGACTCGACGGCGTCGGAGGGGACTACTCCTATGCCGGCCGAGGTAAAACCCCCACACCGTCCTGTCGACTTGCCGCGTGAACTCGAAGCTCGAGGGCAACCTGCGCGTCGAGTCTGGGTCTAGCTGCTGCAAGGCATCATGATAAAGCTGATAATGTTGCGAATGGCGAAAGAGAGCCACTTCGTCTCTAGTAATTGGGTTGTTAATGAAGATCGCCGACCGTCGCGCGCGAGACAGCTCGCGCATGAAGGCAGGGCCGCGTCCCTGATCAATTGCAGTGGCCTCGGCGACGGCGTTGTCGATGCGCCGCTCAGGCTGCAAGACCCAGTATTGATCCCATGAGATATCTGGATGTCCGAGAGTCTTGTCGGCTGCAAGGATATCGGCAAGCTCATGACGGCATGGGAGGTTGTAGATCCTTCTCATCTTGCAAGAACACGGCCATTCGAGCAGCCGCGGTGTTGCTCGCCATGTCCGACGGCGCACCGGCCGTTCTCGACCGTTGCGGACGGCTCGATCGTCTTCGAGAGCCTCGAGGTACGCTTGGAAATGGCTGTCGGCAGCCTTCACCTCTGGCTTTAGCAATTTTTGAGCCGCTCGAGTGAGGTGCTGCTTCACCGGCCGCAGCGTCTCGAGGGACGTTGCAGGAGCCGTCGCAATGTGGCGAGCAGTCTGCTGTCGATATCGCTCCCATTGGAGGCTAAAGTGAGCTAGAATGCGGAGTGCGGCGGTGTCGAGGGCAGCCGAACGGCCCAGGAGAACGTCCTTGAGCTGGCTGTGCGCCGACTCGGCCGGCGAGGTGGTTGTAAGGCCGCGGTGTCGATACTGGTTGGCGCACCCAGTAATGAACCGATTGTAGTCGTGAGCAAGACTTCTAGTGTAGTTGCGGGCGGTCTGATAACGCCATCCTAGGAACTCTTGCTCGAGCTGGGCCTGACCGGCAGTGGCCTCCTCAACAGAGCCGGTGTCGAGAACGAGTTCTCGCCAGCGAGCAAGAAACCGCTTGTGCTGCTTCTGTGAAAGGCCGTCTCGAGACTCGATGTTCCTCTCGACATGCCAGCGGCAGTACAAGAACGGTGTTCTAGGGAACACTTGCAGGATGGCTGATGTGAGCGCAGCCGATCGGTCGAGAATGAGGCAGTCGAGCTGCCGGTCGAGCAGGACGAGCATCTTGAAGGTGCGGAGAGCAGCGGCGAGCATCTCTGCCGACTCCGAGCGGACAAAGCAGAGTGCAGCGGTGAAGATGGTGCCGTTGCCGGTCAGGCCGACGATATGAAGGAGCGGCATGTTGTATTGGTTGGTTCGATAGGTGCAATCGAGCAGGAGGGTGCTGCCGTAAAGGAGAACGAGTGCGCGCGCCTGGTGCGTCGATATGAACAGGCTGTTGAGCCGACCGTTGTCCGCGGTGGTTGCCTGAACGATAACATCGTCCTTCTCCTCGAGGATGTCGATGCAACGGTCGGAGGCGGTTTGGGTGCCGAGCAGGCGACGGCGGTGGATGGCGTGATCATTGTAGAGGTCGTATAGCTCGACGGGGATGCGGCGAACTAGCAGGTCCTCTTGCAGCGTGAGCGGTGTGTTCCTAATGGAGACGATGTTGCGGACGTCGTCTTCTCGCGCTCGCCGCAGTGCGCGCCGCGCACTAGGTAAGGCAGCGACTGGGTTGGCGCGGTGGTTGTGGAGAGGGTACTCGATTTCGGCTCGCCACCGCCTTTGCTCGATCCTGACGACACGGATCGAGAACCGGCAGCCAGTAATGGCGGTTGCCTCGGTCTTGCGCTTGTAGGACGGGTTGGAGTCGGCAAGAGAGCAGACAACCGTTGCAGTCGGTCGAGAACGGTCGCTCCTAGCGGTGACGAGAGCAAAACCGAGGTGTGATAAGGAGGTGTTGACGTGGTGCGCAACGTCCTTTGGCCCGTCGAACACCATGTCCTCTAGAGCCCGCGGCAGCTCGCCGCACTCGTCCTCGCCGGTGTAGTCGTCGATCTCGGGGTCAAACTGGCGCTGCTGCAGCCGCTCTGGGCTTGCGGATCGAGTAGAGCGGCGCCGCGGCGAACCGGACGAAAAGGAGCGCATTTGACGGTCGAGCTCTTGTGATCCACCAGGTGAATTCGGCGAGAGAATGTCCTCGACCTCCGAAATCGTGCCGTCTAGGTCAATAAAGCCGTGCGAGTCCATTTCTGTGAAGAAAACCGTTAGTTTGTTAATGCAGTTGTCGAGAACGATGGTGTCGAGAGCGAGAAGGATGGTGAGAACTAGGTCGAGAACTCGAACTAGGTTGTTGCAAGGACGCGTTTTTGGACGCGTCATGGGAACCGCCACATGCCACGTGGGCTTATAACGCCGTCAATAACGCCGGTGTGCTAGTTATTGAATTGCATGTGTGCTAATCATGGGGACCCCTTTTCCCCGACTTGTCCTTCTACCAGCATGACCATCTCTCGTCCTCTCCGTCAAGCCGATGCATGCGACGAGGAGCTGCCCTCTGGCCTCTGGCCATTGGGTCGAGCACTCTCGCCACCGCGGCCTGCTTCCTGGGATCGAGATACCAAGGCCAATGCTGCAACTCTCTGAATGCGCGGAGATCGTCGGGACACACACACGGAGACAACTCTCCTCCGCCAAATACTGTAATACTATAGTCCAAAGATTCGATATCGGGCAAACCGCGTGGCCACCGCGCAGACGACTCGGATGAGGATGAGGTGGGGGAATGAACGCGAGGTGTGGCCTCTTATATAGCATGAGGCTGTTAGTCGTCGTGCTGGATACCACTGCTCCTGTCTCCAGCGATGCCTGCGATATCGCGTTCTCACCCTACCCTCCAGACGCCACTTGAAGCTGGTTCGAGGCAGCCTCGAGGAGCTCGAGTGCGCCCGCCCCGTCACGGTCAGCACGGGCGCGACGGGCGCACCGGCACCTGGCCCTCGTGTTCAAGCATAATAGACTTTGCCGTGCTGGTGCGGAACTCTATAGAGTTCTAGTAGAACAGATCAGGATGGAAACCGTTGCCGGGTGATCACAAAGTTACATCCTACATCTGATGGACCTCGAGACGCCCTCCTCCTGGCGACGCGCTCGCACGGCGTAGAAGGAACGGTGACGCGTCACCCTTGCGTGCTAAAGTTGCGTTCCGAAGCTTGTTTGCATATCGTGTATATCGTAATAGTCATCCTCGCCTCGTTCCGATCGTGCCAGCACTCAGCCCAATTGTCGATAAACGGTCCGGAACAGGAGTCGCACCTCATGCGCCCTCACTGGGCGACAGTGTGCGCGGGATGCGCATGCGCCTGGGCATTGACCGGCGCGATACCGTGAGCGGCTCCGTGAACTGCTCCGGGAGCGGTGCCAGCCTCACCAGGCAGTGCCATGGGATTGACGCTCGCGGCAGCGACGGAGGGGTCGGCCGGTGCCTCCCACCTCCGCGGGTCATTAGGCTTTGTGATCGTCGTCGCGGCGGCGGTCTCGGCTGCAGGCGGCTCCCAGCGGCGGTTGGGGTCGTCGTGCGGCGCGACGGCGGCAGCGGCGAGGTCCGCGTCGGCTGGGGCCTGCCAGCGCCGCGTGTCCTCCTCGGTGGGGATCGCCTCGGCGGCAACGGCCTCGTCCGCCGGCGCCTGCCACCGCCCACCCTCCTCCGAGCCCTTTAGGAAGTCCTTGACCGCGTCGAGTTTCGACCTGTCCTCTTCGTGAGCGGGCTGATTGTTAGCTCGTTCGGCGCCGGAAACCCACCTCAACGGGTGCAACGGGGGCGGCGGCTTGTGCGGGGAGTGTGTCGTGAGTCATTATGAGTGAGTTCGTAGGGGGTTAGGGGATGCATGCAAGACATGTGCTGCAAGCGATATATATAAGGTCCTCAGTGGCAAGCCCTTCATGCACTTTTTCTTTCCGCGCCGAGCATCGCTGCACCCGCGACAACATAACGTCATCGTAGTGCCTCCCGCCAAGATATGCGCAGGGCCGCGGAATGGCCTCGGTTGCGTTCGCTTAGAGTATGTTTGGTACTGTGTGGCGCATGGCGCATGTACTCGAGACCACGGGGTCAGCAGGGCCGCAAGGGATGCGGAGATGCAGGGACCGTTGCTCCGGGCGAGTGGCAATGTGGCAAAGATAAAACTCATGGTAGGAGGGTGGCTGGCGAGTCACGCGAGCTGAAGGTCATTAATCTCCGGTCGATGCCATCTCGTCATCGTTCAGGGTTTTGTGGCCATGCTGGTTGTGGGATGCCTGCACCTCGGCGTAATGATGATCTTAGTCTGAGACATATTGAATGGGCAGGAAATGGTGATGACGACAAGGTCTAGGATGAGGGAGACGGTTAATAGCCTGCCAGACCATCTCCCTCTCCCATACGACAGCCAAGTCGTGATGTCTCACTTATAGATGATGCCAAGCCGGATCAAGCTTGTACTGTGGGCAGCCTCCGCGATGCCCACAGCGCGCAGAAATAGACTATTCATGTATCAACAGCATTCTCTTCCACGTGTATACGAATTGTACTACCCAAACTTGACTTGATAATCGTACCGCAACTCACACTGCCCCCTGGGTGGGATTGGCCGGGGGCACATTGGCCGTGGGCTCAAAGCTGCCCGCGGCGTCGACAGGGGGTTGGGTCTCGGCGTCGACAGCGATCGGCGCCTGCCAACGGCGGCCACCATCCTTGTTGATGGCGACAGCCTCAGCGGCGAGCTCGGCGTCCGCGGGCGCCTGCCACCTATTCGAGTCGTCGTGCGCTGCGATCTCGGCCGCGTGCTCCGCGTTGGGAGGGGGTTCCCAGCGCCGGCCGTCGTCGTGCGACACCGACTCGGCAGCCAGTGCCTCGTCGGGCGGCGCCTCGAATCGCCCGCCCTTGTTCATAAATGACGCAAAGGACGACATTGCCGACTTGAAGCGGCCGCCGCTCTGAGTTACATCAGCATGGTCCGGATCCAAAACACACGTTGTGCTCGTCTTCCGGGCTGGACATCTTGTTATCTTGTTTGACTTTGATGGAGAATGATAGGAGTTGTGCGGTACCTGTTGCAGACACGGCATGGGAGCAGTTTAAGTACTTTTCTCAAGGCATTGGGGGGAGGACAACCTGTTGCTGCTTTCCATTGATGTGTCCTGCTTGCTGCTCGCCACGGTGTGCTGGTCCAGACCATGGTCACCGTCAGTCTGGTCCATAAGCTGAGATGACAAGTGGTCTCGCTGCCATCTGAGACCACCGTCCTCCGATGTGACAAGTCAACCGGCTCTGGGCCCCATCTCCACAAAGTCAGTGACGGTGGACGCTGGCGCAGCCAACGTGAGATCTACAGTTGGAGATGGCGCATTAGGAGAATTCGGGGCAATTGTGCAGATCGTGAATGTGAATGCGACAGAAATCAGATTCCTCCGACCCGTGATCATTCAAATGTCCCGTGGCGTGCCTCTCGCGGTATGTGGATGAGATGCGTCGTGAGTATTCGTGCAGCTCCTCCAGCGCCTTTAGTCCATGACCGCCAGCATCGATAGCAGCACTGTCAGTTGGGGCTTAGACCTGAAGCCCGGACAGCGATCTCGCAGCATAGTAGGTTGTGGTGGGTTGTGGCACTTGAGCTGGTTGAGCACATTGGGCACAGTGTCACCAGAGCCACAGAGCCACAGATCCACAGAGCGCCACACAATGTGGCGTCGTTGCTCGAGATGAGAGTGGCGCCGGCCACTAATGTACTAGTCGAAACTCTACCTCTAGATGCATCCCTCAGAGTAAGCGAGAATTCCCCGGGGCAAACCTTGTCATTCTCTCTCCGTTTAGCTTCAAGGAACACTCTTGTCCTCTATACGCTCGCATCCCAGTCGCCGGTGTCGAGGGTCGCGAGGAAGCGCGCGAGCGCCTCGGCCGTCTCCTTTGGCTTTTCCTGGATAATCTGGCGTCAGGAAACCCAACCTTCCACTCGTCACCGCTGTTCTTAATACTCACCAGATGCGACGCGCCCATTACGCGCTCGTTGCGCGGGCGCTGCGGCCGCCAGACCATCTCGTTTGCCAGGTCGTCGCCGCCCATCCAGAACTCGTTCTCGGCCATGAGGAAGCCAACGGGCATGCCGAGATCGGGCAGCTTGTCCCACGCGCGCTGGGGCGCATGCGGGTCCGAAAATGTCGCGGCCTCCGCCCACGTCGGCGTCGCTAGCGTTACGGGCCCCTCTGGGTTTGATGGGTCGACAGGGACGAGATGGTGCGAGAGCCAGAGCTCAAACGCGGCGTCGTCCCACGACTTGAAGAGTGCATTGTCGCGCACGCCTCGCGCGGCCTCACGCGACGGCCACTCCGAGCGGCGCTTGATCGCTCCCAGCGTGAGCGGGAATCCCTTTGCCGGGTCGTTAATAAGCGCGGGGGGCGACATGGGCTCCACGAGGAACAGCGACGAGAAGAGGCTGGGCCACTGGTGTGCGGCATGCACAAGTCCTGAGCCGCCGTACGAGTGCCCCACGCCAATGACCTTGTTGGCTGGCGCACCAGACTTCCAGTCGAGTGCCCACTGCGCCTTGTCCTGCGCTTTGAGACCCGGAAGTACGTGCTGCACAAAGTTGGCAACCTCCTTGCCCGTGTCCAGCCATGACAAGGGCGCAGCCATCCGCCCCTCGTTCAGATCGATAGAGGCGCCATGGTTCGTGTCATCCAGAAACCAAATGTCGTTGATGACCACGTCCGAGGCCTTCGACAGTGCGGCGCCAGTACCATACGCCCCGACAGCCGACTCCGGATCACGTTCCAACAGCGCATGCATCGTCGGGTGCCAGTGCTGAGATCGTCAGCTCCAGTATTTGTTACTCCCCACCTCCTTGTTCAGCCCACATGCGTGCATGCACACGAGCGTGACCCCATTCTCAGCCGGGACATTACGCTTCCACCGCTCAGCCGACACCCAGAGCGGGGGGTGCGGCGTGTCCAGCGCCTCCTCGAGCGTCCACTCCGTCGCGCTGCGCCGCAAGCGAACGCACTCGTCCCTCTCGCCCGCCAGACGCGCGTTGCGTGCCTCCTTGTCCTCACCGAAACTCGGCTCAGCGGAGCGATACGGATGGGATGCGCGGGAGTATCCGCCATTCACGCGCACCGATTCCCGCAGATCGCGGGGATACGCCGCCGGCGACGCGTGCACGCTCCGCGAGTAACCTTCCGGCGGGGGACGGAGTGCGGGCCGCGATGGTTCAGCGGGAGGTGCGCCCTGCTCCGGATGCGCGCGGAACGGAAGCGGCACACGAGCAGGCGCGACCGGCGACGACGCCTGCGACGCGCCGACGTACCGCGGAAACGCGGCGATTGTGGATGAAGTTGCGCGTACTCTTGATGGAAACATGGTGTGTTGTGATGAACGTTGTTCAGCAAGAGAGGGTTTTGTTGGAACCGTTGGTAGCCGAGTGGACTGAAAGTAGCCGACATATCCGGGCGATGATTACAAAGCTGAGCGGAGATCAGAGGCTCGCCGCTATCTCCATCTTTATCTAAGCCGTTGATGCATGCACCAGCGCATTGCATACAGACAGCGAACTCGCCGGAGTCGTTCTTCACACGGCCGCTGGTCACCGTGGCGACCATACCGGTGGATCACCGAAGTGGGGTCCATGACGGTGCCGGTGATTGCAAAACTGGCGTTTCTTATCGGGGTGGAGTCGTGTCTGTGAAGACTGCTTTCGCACCATTGCACGAAACGCACTGTCACCCTCAGCAGTGGATCAGTAGTCGTGTCGTGACCATGCCCGCCAGGTGAGCAGGACGTTGCGTTGGAGACGTTGGGGAGGCCCGACCTTGCTTTCCACGACCGAGTCGCGTCATCGAAAGTGTCTGTAAGCGACTGCGGGGTCTCCATTCATCCCGTCGGAAACCGGAATCCTGGGCGAGTCTCGAAAATCCAATGGCCACCGGCCTGTGCCTCGCGATGCATCATCATATGCATCGCGATTGTAGGTATACAACGTGGAAAGAAACCAAAAACTTGGGATGGTCCGTAGGTGTCTTGTGACCTCGTGGCCGTCGAGAAGCATCTTTGAGCTTAGAGTTGCCGTGCTGGGGACTCAAAATAGCCCGAGTCTCATGGCACCGCTGCCTCCTTCGCTGCACGCCGCGCCTCCGCGTCGACGAGCTTGAGCATCGTCGGTATCCGGTTCTTGCCATGCATGTTACGGATGAGCCGTTCGGCCGCGTCCCTGTCGACCCCTGCAGCCGTGACGTAGAGCGGACGAGAGGAAGTTCCGCGGAGGATCGCCCCCGGAGGCAGGTCGATGGCCCCGTTCGGATCCGGTGGCGGCGACGTGTTCTGGGTTGGGGAAGCATCTTCACCACCCTCACCGTCCTTTGCGCGCTCTCTCCGCCCGTCGCGGAACGGGTTCTTCGCCACCCCGATGACGGGTACGCCGTTCAAGTGCTCGTAGAGATGCCGCCCGAGTCCAGGTTTCCCCGGGGCGAGATCCACGAAGCCGTCGACGACAATGAGCTTCGGCGGTGTGGGACATGCAGCGATGACGGCCAGTACGGGTGGGAGCTCGCGCTTGAAGAACGCGCCGGCCTGGTAGGGCGCAATGTCTGGACAGGCGATGGTGAAGACTGCAGTTGGGGTCGGAGAGGTGAAGGTCTCGAACAGGACGCCCGAGGCGTACCCTGTCGTAGAGGCTGCGGACTCGACATACTGCACGTCGATGCACAGAATTGGGCCAGGCGGGTCGGACATGGTGGTGGTGCTGCGGTGGCTGGTGAGAAGACGGGAAGGATGAGATCAAGTTGTGGAAGTCGGCCGTGTCAACAAATCCAATTTCCATGACGCGTCATCCGCGGATATCACGGCTCCACAAAAAGGCTTGGCGTCCGACCCGCGATTGACACAGAGTTTGTCAGAGATCCAAGAGAGAGTTGCAGACACGGCAGAACGGGCATTTCGGTGCCTCTTCCGCCGTCGATCATGTCTATAAGCATACTTTGTTTGGACATTCTCACTCCTCTCTGTCATCATCCTGGGCACTCTGACCGCATACGCTCGTTGGTATCATCGTACGACTGCCCTTGTCCGACTCCGATTCCCATCACATTTCCACTGCTAAAAAAACCTCCGACCCCGTTCTTCGCCACTCGGAGGTAGCCTTTACTCATACCATACCACATTTCCGATGAACGGCCCCCCGACAAATGGCCCGCCCCGCGATGCTGGCATCCCAGGCTACAGGGGACCCATCAATCCCAACCCCACCGACGAGGAGGCCAGCATCAGTATCTATCTCTACCAGCCGTGGCTGGGCGGTGCAATTGCGGGTGTCGTCACGTTTGGAATTGCCATGGTGATTCAGTTGGTGTTCATGGTTCGCCATCGCGGGCTGCGCTGGATCCATGGATTGTTGGCTCTTGGATGTGTGAGTACGATCCGCGGGTGAAGGAATGGAACACGTGCAGATCAAGAAGGGTGTGATCGGCATCTGCAGATCAGCCGCTAGAAGGATGGAATGCTTCTAGCGCCCTTGGCGTGATCGGCGTAAAACTAAAACTGACAACACAACAGTTGATGGAAGTCGGAGGATATGCAGCTCGTATCCGCGGCAGTGCCAACATGTTCCTTGTGAGTGACATGCTTGCTGATGGGAGCATGCATCAGGCTCAACATTCTCCGATATGGCCTCGGCTGACACACAGGTCAACACGTTCATTGCACAATATTTCCTAATCGTAGTCGTGCGTAGCAGCTTTCTCCTTTCCATTGGCCCCCACTGACAACCAGGCTCCCATCCCCATTGCAGCGGCCATTTACCTCATTCTGTCCTATGCCGCCCAGCGCTTCCCTGGCGGCCACAAGCTAGTGGGCATCAAGGGCCGATGGCTTGTTGCCTGTGAGTTCTGGACAAAGGCGTACCACTGACAGCAGGCTTCGTGTTCATGGATATCGTTACCATCGCGGTACAGGTAGCAGGTGCAGCACTCGTCGGCGTGGTACAATCAAAGCAGTCCCAGGGCGAGAAACCGCCAGTTACCATCACGACCGCGAACAACATCCTCCTCGCCGGTCTGGCCGTCCAGGTGAGCAGCACGTAAAGCGGAAAATCTCACCCCAGACTTTCTTCTTCTCCGTCTTCATCTGTCTCCTCGTCATCGCCATCACGCGCATCAAGCACCTTCCAGAGACGTATCACCCCAACGCGCGCAAGCTGCTCCTTATCAACCTCGCCGCCGCCCTCTTGGTGCTCCTTCGTACAGTGTACCGTTTAGCCGTCGAGTGCCAGGGTGAGTGTCAAAGACCGGCTTTCAACCCCATTCATATCTAACTGCCAGGCTACTTTGGCGCGGCCAACTCGTCGCAGACGCTATACACGTGTCTCGAGTATCTGCCCGTTATCCTCGCGCTTGCCATCTTCTGCATCTTCCCGCTCGCGCGCTTCATGCCCGGCCGTCATGAGGCAACGCACCTCACACATAGCAGGTTTGGCTCCGAGGAAGTCAAGGACCAATATTAAAGTATCTAGTTCAAGTTACATCCTAAATAATATCATATATATGCCGCTTCGCGTTCCAAAAATGGATTGCAGTCAGTACAGTAAGTAGTATGCAGCTCATATTTTGTGACTTCTGCATTGATTGCATACCGGGACGCTGCCAGGACCACAACCACACCGTGGTTGCAGTTACTTCACTACCGACAGCCTGCTTTAAATATATTGAGAAGAACAAGGGAACAGCTAAAGAAAAAAAAGATACCTGATGGTGGACAGTGTCCTACAAGATAGCAGGCTTTCAAACACGCATCCGGCTAGGATGCCTTACACATTCTTGCGGCGCTTAGACGCGGCGGACGCGGGCGATGCGCGCGTCAGCGGCACCACGGCGGGGGAACTCGATACCGACAGCGGCGGCCCAGTTGGGGTCGCGGCGCGCCATGTGCCAAGTGTCCTCTGCGTTACGGGGCGCGTAGCTCTGCGTTGACGGGTTGAAGTCGCGCTTGCCCCAGCACTTGGGAGCAAAGACCTTGAAAATACCCGCGGCGTTGCAGCCGTCGGTGCCCTTCTGTCCGCACATGCTAGACTGGAGCTTGAGGGCGGGGCCAACAGACTTGAGACCGCACTTGAGGACACAGAAGCCAGACTTGGCCGAGTAGTCGATGCCACAGAGGCAGTCGCGGTCAAGAGGACCGGCGCACTTGGCCTTGGCGATCGTCTCGATGATGCACTTCTGCGAGCAGTTGTCGAGCGAGGCAATGTTGGGGAGAGGAAGGTTGGGGCACATGCTCTTGGTGACCTCGAGAGCGGGAAGGGCGTCCTCGACGGGGCAGCCGTTCATGATGCAAGTCGACGCCCCGTTGACAAACGAGTCGGTGCAGATGCAGGCAGTGTCGGTGGGGCCGTTGCACTTGTTAATGCCGACCTGGGTGACGATGCAGTTGAGAGCGCACGTCGAGAGCTTGGAGAGGTCGGGGCCAGACGAAGGGGGAGCGCTCGAGGTGGCAGGGGGAGCAGTCGACGAGGTGGGCGAGGGGCCACCGCTGGTAGGCGAGGGGCCACCGCTCGACGGGGCAGAGCAGCGCTCCTTAGAGAGGGCAAGGGCCTTCTGGATGTCGTCGGGGCACTTGGGGACAAGGCATCCCGCGGCGGCGTTCTGGAAGTCCGAAGTGCAGAGGCAAGCGGTGTCCGTCTCGCCCTTGCAGCCCTGCTTCTCCATGGCCTCCTTCAGGCAAGCGGTTCCACAGTCCGAAAGACCACCGGGGTTGCCACCGGATGAAGACTGGGTTGGGGCAGCAGAGCTCGTGGGGGAGGGAACGACCGAAGACTCGGCGGGGGCGCTGGTGGGGCCAGAGGTGGGGGCAGCCGAGGACGAAGCAGCGCCGGAGCAACGTTCCTTAGAAAGAGCGAGGGCCTTGGAGATGTCGGCGGGGCACTTGGGGATGAGGCACGAGGCCGCGGCGTTCTGGAACTCGGGAGTGCAGAGGCAGGCGGTGTCGGTGTCGCCCTTGCAGCCCTGCTTCTCGATCGCCTCCTTCAAGCAGGCGGTGCCGCAGTCGGAGAGACCGCCGGGGTTGCCACCCGACGAGGGCTCGGTGGTGCCGGCAGAGCTAGTAGGCGACGGGGAAGCCGACGACTCCGGGGCACTGGTAGGGGCGGCCGAGGACTCAACGGGGGCGCTGGTGGGACCCGAGGTGGGAGAGGCCGAGGAAGCACCGCCGGAGCAGCGCTCCTTCGAGAGGGCGAGAGCCTTGGAAATGTCGGCGGGGCACTTGGGAACAAGGCACGAAGCGGCGGCGTTCTGGAAGTCCGAGGTGCACAGGCAGGCGGTGTCGGTCTCGCCCTTGCACCCCTGCTTCTCCATGGCCTCCTTCAGGCAGGCAGTTCCGCAGTCCGAAAGGCCACCGGGGTTGCCGGTCGACGTGGGAGCAGCGGTGGAGGACTCAACGGGCGAGGGAGCGACCGAAGACGTAGGGGCGGCCGAGGACTCGGCGGGGGCGCTAGTGGGGCCTGAAGTGGGAGCGGCCGAGGAGGAAGCACCCGAGCAGCGCTCCTTCGAGAGCGCGAGGGCAGCCGGGATATCCTGCGGGCACTTGGACGAGAGGCAGCCAGCGGCGACGCCCTGGAAGGCCGAGGTGCAGAGACACGCCGTGTCAGTGTCGCCCTTGCAGCCCTGCGCGGCGATGGCGTCCTTCAGACACTGGGTGCCGCAGTCCGAGAGACCGCCGGGGTTGCCACCGGACGAAGGCTCGGTCGGGCCGGCAGAGCTGGTAGGCGACGGGGCGGCCGAGGACTCGGCGGGAGCGCTAGTGGGGCCGGAAGTGGGAGCGGCCGAGGAGGAAGCACCCGAGCAACGCTCCTTGGAAAGAGCGAGGGCCTTGGAGATGTCGTCGGGGCAGTTCGGGACAAGGCATGCAGCGGCGGCGTTCTGGAACTCGGGAGTGCACAGGCAAGCGGTGTCGGTGTCACCCTTGCAGCCCTGAGAGGCAATCGCGTCCTTGAGACACTTGGTGCCACAGTCGGACAGGCCACCGGGGTTACCGCCTGAAGTGGGCTGAGTGGAACCGCCGGAGCTGGTCTCCGAGGCAGGAGCGGAAGACTCGGCGGGGGCGCTAGTAGGGCCGGAGGTGGGAGAAGCGGTCGAAGACGCGCCGGCGCCGGAGCAACGCTCCTTCGAGAGCGCAAGCGCGGCGGGAATGTCCTGGGGGCACTTGGAGCTCAAGCAGCCGGCAGCGACGCCCTGGAAGGCCGAGGTACAGAGGCAGGCAGTGTCGGTGTCGCCCTTGCAGCCCTGAGCGGCGATGGCGTCCTTGAGGCACTGAGTACCGCAGTCGGACAGACCGCCGGGGTTACCGCCGGACGAAGGGGTGGTGGGAGAGCCGGACGAGGTAGGCGAGGGGGCGGCCGAGGACTCGCCACCGGTAGGGCCCGACGTGGGACCAGCGGTCGACGAAGCACCAGCGCCGGAGCAACGCTCCTTCGAGAGCGCAAGCGCGGCGGGAATGTCCTGGGGGCACTTGGAGCTCAAGCAGCCGGCAGCGACGCCCTGGAAGGCCGAAGTACACAGGCAGGCAGTGTCGGTGTCGCCCTTGCAGCCCTGAGCGGCGATGGCGTCCTTGAGGCACTGGGTACCGCAGTCGGACAGACCGCCGGGGTTGCCACCGCCGGACGAAGGGGTCGTGCCAGAGCCGGACGAGGTAGGCGAGGGGGCGGCCGAAGACTCACCACCGCCGGTGGGGCCAGAGGTGGGACCGGCGGTCGACGAGGCACCAGCGCCGGAGCAGCGCTCCTTGGACAGCGCGAGGGCAGCGGGAATGTCCTGGGGGCACTTCGAGGTCAGGCAGCCGGCCGCGGCGCCCTGGAAAGCGGTGGTGCAGAGGCAGGCGGTGTCGGTGTCGCCCTTGCAACCCTGCGACGCGATGGCGTCCTTGAGGCACTGGGTGCCGCAGTCAGAGAGACCACCGGGGTTGCCACCGGTGCCGGACGAGGGAGTCGAGCCGCCGGTCGAAGAGGTAGGGCTAGGGCCGGAGCCGCCCGAGGTGGCACCGCCGGAGGGAGTGCCGCCGGAGCCGCCGGAGCAGCGTTCCTTCGAGAGGGCAAGCGCGGCCGGAATGTCCTGGGGGCACTTCGAGGTAAGGCAGCCAGCAGCGACACCCTGGAAAGCAGTGGTGCAGAGACAGGCAGTGTCAGTCTCGCCCTTGCAGCCCTGCTGAGCCATCGCGTCCTTCAAGCACTGAGTGCCGCAGTCCGAGAGGCCGCCGGGGTTGCCGCCGGTGCCGGAGGAGGGAGTCGAGCCACCAGTCGAGGTAGTCGGGCTGGGACCGGAGCCGCCAGAAGTGGCACCGCCGGAACCGCCGGAGCCACCAGAGCCACCGGAGCAACGCTCCTTGGAGAGGGCGAGAGCCTTCGAAATGTCCTCGGGGCACTTCGAGGTGAGGCAGCCAGCAGCGGCACCCTGGAAAGCGGTGGTGCAGAGGCAAGCAGTGTCGGTCTCACCCTTGCAGCCCTGCGAGGCGATCGCGTCCTTGAGGCACTGGGTACCGCAGTCAGACAGGCCGCCGGGGTTACCGCCGCTGCCGCCGCTGCCACCACCGTTGCCGCCGCCGTTGCCGTTGCCAGAGCCGTTACCACCACCGTTTCCGTTACCGTTGCCGGAGCCGGAGCCGGAGCCAGAGCCGCCACCGCTACCGCCAGAGCAGCGCTCCTTGGAAAGAGCGAGGGCCTTCGAAATGTCCTCGGGGCACTTCGAGGTCAGGCAGCCAGCAGCGGCACCCTGGAAAGCGGTGGTGCAGAGGCAAGCAGTGTCGGTCTCACCCTTGCACCCCTGCGAGGCGATCGCGTCCTTGAGGCATTGAGTGCCGCAGTCGGACAGGCCGCCGGGGTTGCCGCCGGAGCCACCGCTGCCGCCGCCGTTGCCAGAGCCGGAGCCGGAGCCCGAACCGTTGCCAGAGCCGGAGCCTGAGCCAGAGCCAGAGCCAGAGCCAGAGCCGCCACCGTTACCACCGGAGCAGCGCTCCTTGGAGAGAGCAAGAGCGGCGGCGATGTCCTGGGGGCACTTGGAAGTAAGGCAAGAAGCAGCGACGCCCTGGAAGGCGGAGGTGCAAAGACAAGCGGTGTCGGTCTCGCTCTTGCATCCCTGCTTGGTGATCGCGTCCTTGAGGCACTGGGTGCCACAGTCCGAGAGACCGCCGGGGTTGCCGCCGGAGCCAGAGCCAGAGCCGGAGCCCGAACCAGAGCCAGAGCCAGAGCCGCTGCCAGAGCCAGAGCCCGAGCCCGAGCCGGAGCCAGAACCGCCACCGTTACCACCGGAGCAGCGCTCCTTCGAGAGAGCAAGAGCAGCAGCAATGTCCTGGGGGCACTTGGAGGTGAGGCAAGAAGCGGCGACGCCCTGGAAGGCGGAGGTGCAAAGACAAGCGGTGTCGGTCTCGCTCTTGCATCCCTGCTTGGCGATCGCGTCCTTGAGGCACTGGGTGCCACAGTCCGAGAGACCGCCCGGGTTGCCGCCGGAGCCAGAGCCAGAGCCCGAACCAGAGCCAGAGCCGGAGCCGGAGCCGGAGCCACCACTGTTGCCGCCCGTGGGCTTAGAGCCACCAGCAGTAACAGTGACAGTGACAGTGTGCTCCTTGGTAATGGTCTTGTCGTGGCAGACGTCCGTGGCGCCGGGGCCCTGGGGCTTAGCGGAAGTAGGAGCGCCACCCGAACCGCCACCGGATCCACCAGAGCCACCAGAGCAACGCTGCTTAGAGAGGGCGAGAGCGGCGGGAATGTCGGCGGGGCACTTGGCGGTCAAGCAGGAGGCAGCGACGCCCTGGAAGGCCGAGGTGCAGAGGCAGGCGGTGTCGGTCTCGCTCTTGCATCCCTGCTTGGCGATCGCGTCCTTGAGACACTGGGTACCGCAGGCAGAGAGGCCAGTGTTGCCGCCGGAGCCGCCGGAGCCGCTGCCAGAGCCGGAGCCAGAGCCGGACCCAGAGCCGGAGCCCGAGCCAGAGCCGGAGCCGCCACCGGAGCCGCCGGAGCAGCGCTCCTTAGAAAGGGCGAGGGCCTTCGGAATGTCCTCGGGGCACTTCGAGGTGAGGCAGCCGGCCGCGGCGCCCTGGAATGCGGTGGTGCAGAGGCAGGCGGTGTCGGTGTCGCTCTTGCAACCCTGAGAGGCGATGGCGTCCTTGAGGCATTGAGTACCGCAGTCCGAGAGGCCGCCGGGGTTACCACCGGAGCCGGAGCCGCCAGTCGAAGAAGGGGGAGCACCGGAAGTGGGCGAGCCACCGTTGCCACCAGAGCCACCGGAGCAGCGCTCCTTGGAAAGAGCGAGAGCCTTCGGAATGTCCTCGGGGCACTTCGAGGTGAGGCAGCCGGCAGCAGCGCCCTGGAAAGCAGTGGTGCAGAGGCAAGCGGTGTCAGTGTCGCTCTTGCAACCCTGAGAGGCGATGGCGTCCTTGAGACACTGGGTGCCGCAGTCCGAGAGGCCGCCGGGGTTGCCGCCGGAGCCGCCGGTCGGGGACGGGGGCGAGGCAGTGGAAGTTGGGTTCGAGTCCGTGGAGCTAGCGCCGCCAGAACCGCCAGAGCAGCGCTCCTTGGAAAGAGCGAGAGCAGCCGGGATGTCCTCGGGGCACTTCGAGGTGAGGCAGCCGGCCGCGGCGCCCTGGAAGGCGGTGGTGCAGAGGCAGGCGGTGTCGGTGTCCCCCTTGCAACCCTGCGACGCGATGGCGTCCTTGAGGCACTGGGTGCCGCAGTCCGAGAGACCGCCCGGGTTACCGGTGGAGGTGGGAGGAGTAGAAGAGTCGGTGGCCGAAGGAGTCTCACTGGCAGGAGGGGTGGCGCTGCTGGCCGAACCACCAGAGCAACGCTCCTTAGAAAGGGCGAGAGCGGCGGGGATGTCCTCGGGGCACTTCGAAGAGAGGCAGCTGGCCGCATCGCCCTGGAACGCGGGGGTGCAGAGACAAGCAGTGTCGGTGTCGCCCTTGCAGCCCTGCGAGGCGATGGCGTCCTTCAGGCATTGAGTACCACAGTCCGAGAGACCACCAGGGTTGCCAGTGGGGCCAGGAGCAGTAGACGATTCGGTGGGAGACGGGGCGGTGGAGTCGGACGGGGAAGGAGCCTCAATCGAGGTGGGCTCAGCAGAGGGCTCAGCAGAGGGCTCAGCAGAGGGCTCAGCAGACGTGGGCTCGGCAGTAGGCGAAGGGGCCTCGGACGTGGGCTCAGGAGTCGGCGAGGGGGCCTCGGACGTAGGTTCCGGGGAGGACTCCGCAGGGGGGGAGGGGGAGGTACCCGCACCAGAGCAGCGCTTGCTGGAGAGAGCGAGAGCGGCGGAGATGTCCTCGGGGGTGCACTTGGGGACAAGACAGCTGGCGGCAGCCGACTTGAAAGCGTCAGTGCAGAGGCAGGCGGTGTCGTTCTCGCCTGCGCAGCCCTGGGAAGCGACGGCGCCGCGGATGCAGTCGGAGGCGCACTGGGAAAGGCCGTCGAGGGGCGGCTCCTGGGCCGCAACGAACGGGCTCGTGGCGAGGAACGCCACAAGGGCGTAGGTCCAGGCCTTCATACGTGTGTGTCGGGGGGTGTTATGAGTGACTGGATGAGGACGTCGAGTCGAGCTGGCCGAGTAGGCAAGGGAGAGCGCGATAGAGTCGACTTCGGATCGACTCTAGAACCTTGATACGATCACTACGGAAAAAGAATGTCAGCGGTGGGTAAGAATGTCGAGTCGCCAGTGAGAGGCGGCGGCGCACGAATATCAGTAGCAGCCTGTCGTCGAGTTGTTATATATCATTCAGAGGTCAGTCGGGTATCACGAACAGCCAGATCGGGAGAATGGAGAGCGAGTACCGGCGGTCAGTTGAGACGAGGATACTGGGAGTGCGCTACTGGAAAACAGCGGCTAGGACGCTAGGACTCTCGTCTTCTGCGTCGGCGCTTCGCCTCCGCGGTTCTCCGGCCGCGGCACAGTGCCAATGACGCAGGACAACCTCACGAAACCCCTAGACCTGTCTGATCCGGGGCACCTCTGAGGCTGTTGTCCTTGCGGTTGGCGTCCGAGGCGGAAACGACGTCTGCTCATGTCTCGACTCGCGGCCCAGATTAGAAGGTTTGGCTAACTTGCATGGAACAGCAGGGACATCTGAACGAACGTCCCAAGGGTGTGGATAACCGGTGCGCGGGGGCGCGTGACTCGGCGCTCCACATCCATGTGTGCGGGGTAGCGGGGATGGGCTGTGGAGGCTGCGGGGCTCTCGAGGTTCATGGGCACGTCGAGGGTGAGAGTTTAGGGCAGGTGAGAGAGGGGAGAGGGGAGGAGGAGGAACGCGAAGGAATCGGCAGGTTAGGAAACGCACTCCGCCTCGATCTGCCCTTGTTCTGGGAAGAGGAGAGCACATTGGCAAGACTGAGCTTGACGCTCCCAGGAATGCCTGTGGATCCGCAATGGGTCGAAGCCGAACTCACGAGCAAGCATGTCGCTCGGGGCCCTCAGGCCTTAGTCTATTCCCAGTACAGGGACCAGGGTATAGGCAGAAGCCACCACTCAAGCATGTCCGACAGGAAGTGGACGTGCAGTGGGCCAGGAAGCGCGGAGACTCAGTTGAGCAAAGTGGAAATGTGGAGGGAATGAGACTAGATCAGCTGCCAAGGGTCCTGGCGGGCGCGTCGCGTCCGCACGTCGCGGTCGCAGCCCAGATGCCGCACCGAGGCGCCGCCGCGTATCACCACGTTGCGTAAGAGGTTCATTAATTCCTCAGAAACCATGCGCTGCAATGTTCACGCTACTGGGTCGCTGGCCCGCTGAGTCCTTGGGTCCTTGGGCACGCCGCTGATCCCAAACCGGCGATTCCGGTCGCGAGCTTTCTGGGTTGCGAGCAAGGGCCCGCAGACTAAAATAAGCAACAGTTAGGGTTAAGAGAGCACGGGCAGAGCGAGTTCAGTAATGAGTAGAGCCCGGATACTACTCTGGTGTTGGTCTGCGGCACGAGCCCGGCGATGGAAGGAAAAAAGCAAACCTAACAAGAGAGCGCGTGGTTCCTCCCCTCTGGTGGATCCCACTCCCCCGCGAATACCGGAATTCTGGCGCTGTTTCGAACGCGACTCGCGGCGACTGGCACGAGGTCACATGAGACGGAGGTCCCAATCTTGTCAACCTAGTTTATCCAGTTTTTTTGCAGGGCATGCAGGGCCCCACGCCCCACGCGGGGCCCATGTCCGCAAGCCCCTGCCGCCGCCTGCCGCCGCCCGCCGCCCCCGCTGCTGCCACATGCCTCACCATCACCATCCGAGACCATCCCATCCGCCTATTGCCTTCTCACATTGCACTCCTATGCACATGTACACCGTCTCCTCCAGCCCATGCCATTGTGGCTTGGGACCTGAGCGGTCACGATGAGGCACCCCGGAAGCTGCTGATGAATGTGTGCCTGCGGCCGGCACCCCCCTCCCCTCTGTGTGCCCACCAAACCTTGACGCCGCCAACATTAAGCTTGCGTCATGACCCACACGGCCCGCAAAACTCGTCTCGCTCATCGCCGGTGGATGCAAAGCCCAGAGTTCTCATCTGGTGAAACATTCCTCCCCCTGTTCCTTCATCTCGGCCTCTCCGTACTGCAGCTTGCAGCCAAAATGAACGCCCGCATACACGTAACGCGACATTGACCAGTGACCAAGTGATCAGTGATCAGTGGCCGACAGCTACCACCTGACCAGCGCGTTCCTGCTTGGCTCCGCCATCGTTTGATCGCATCAGTGGAGCAAGTTGCGGGCGCAGGCCAAGCAGGAACAGAAACATGCCGTGGCCAGAGCAGCCGAGACAACGTCCATAGATCCCACCGAAGCTAACCTCGGTCAGTGCCCAGATGCTGCAGATGTTGGGTCGCCATGCGGGCCGCAATGGTCTGTGCTCTCTAGCTCCTAACGCTCTCGCTTCCAGACCAGTTGGGACCATCCGGAAGAGTTAAGCTTTTCTCTCTCTGGCGTCCGAGGGCCGCGGAGGCCAATTGATGACGGGGTATTCTCGCGGCAGGTGCTCTCATGTGACTTTTACTGATCGTTTGAGGCGATAAGACAAGCCAGCTGTTGCTGTCGTTGCTTTCGACCACCGCCGGCAACTAGCTAGTCACCGGTGAAACTGACTCGGCAGCGGTAACTGCGGAGAAGCAGCGACGGCCGAGTAACCTCTGTGCACAACTGGGTGAGTCCTGTGCACCTACCAGTGTTCTATACATGTGGTAGGCTCAATATTTGGCGCACCCTCGGTAACTTTGTTGCCGCAAGTTCACCCACGTAATCTGCAATGTGCAGCGAGTCGTAGGTCCTAGGATCCTAGGAGAGACGAGTACAGATCCCATTATGGATCTCGCGTCGGAAAGGGCCATAACATGGCATGTAAAAGTACTTTACGAGTACGCGCTCGCAGGACGCAAGAGGCCTGCCCCGCAGGGGCAGTAACAACAACCTCGAGGAGGGCGACGCCTCTCACAACTATTAACGTGACTCGATCGATTAGGGGACTGAAAGCTCACAGGGAGTTTGGGATATGCACCTTGCACACCAAGCCAAAGGTGCTATTCCGAGTCCTCTGTGGGATCACAACAAAGCCCTATAGTGACTTCTGGGTCAGACAGCACCTGAGCACCTGAGCATCCTCCTGACTCTGCAGCCCTAAATCTCGGGGCCCTTTGGTTCTTCCACTTGCCGGATTCCATATGGCAAGTGTGACATCATTCACACCAGGACATGCGGGACACCGTCCACGGGCTAGCCTCACGGTCGACACAGATGGTGAACCGACTACTGCTGCCGAGCTACTGTTTGCGCTCCGAGATAGGAGAAGCTGCATGCTACCAGTGGAACATCAGCCAATTTGGCGCCGTCCAAGCCTGCTTGAATGGCGGGGGTCCCCATTCCCGACTATCATAAGAGAGCTAACTCACTAATCGGCCGCTAAGATCCTCCAGACCATTCATTCTGCGTCGACGGCCGCTCATCATCAGTTCTCCGATCGCGCTCCATCTAGGAACCCGGGGCACCCGGACGGCCCCGATTAGCTGCAAGGTTGGCTTTGTGCGCTTCGCACTTCTTCTGCGTTCTGCACATTACAGCTACGGTATAGTACTGCTGTGATGCCGGCCGGCAGGGGTTGTGCCTGTTTTAGACGCGGGCCCCGCGTGTGCCGCCATGCCGTCCGTGCCTGGGCAATGTTCGCTAGACTTAGCATCGAGACCATGGATGGGTCCATCAATGTCCCTTGGTCGGGCATCGTTGACCGCGTTAGGGCGTTAGGGTGCCGAAGAGAGGACCTAGCGAACGAACCTGTCCCGCACGCTGCGCGCAGCACACAGCACGCTCAGACCTTCATGGAGTCCGCCTCGTACTCAGCTTCTTCGGATGCAGTATGACGTAGCATCCGCATCGCAGGGTCGCGAACAACAGCGATTGGAATATCGCGATTGGATTTCCCTTATCGCCCTCCAAAGCTTCAAGCAGTCCCGTCGGAACCTCGACACGAAGATGTTCGGTTTCCAGAACTCCATCCCGCTCCTCGAACCCGAACGCTCGACTCTCCACACAGAGTCCATGAGAACAGTGTGAACTCCTCCAACTAAGGGTTCCTCGCAGCGGTTCGTTCCGCCAGCTGGATACAGAGATGTCTCCAGCCAATTAACCATCATTGCTTGCCGGTACCGCCGGTTGAGATAGTGTCCGTGTCTGGAATGTGATCTGTGGCCCTGTGGGCCCCAGCTGGAAACGCCACCCCCGGGAAATGCCCTCGATGCGGTGCCGGCCCCCGCAGCGCACATACTTTGAGGGATGGGTATGGCTGTACTGACTGACTCTGTGGCGCGCGGCCCCATTTGGGGTACTACGCCTTGGCGCTGGACCCACTCCTGCCTTGGAACCCATTCCGTGTCCAACGCTAACCACTCTCGCAACTGGTGATGTCTTGAGTGAAGCGCAACGGTTAGCCAAAACACGCAGGCCAGGATTCGTGAATGCGGGGTAGACCGCCTCAAAGTCAAGGACAGCACAGGTCAAGAAACAGATGGCATTGAGGCGGAATAAACGAGTTGGAATGGAAGTGGTTATCGCACAGACCGTTGATCGACCGGAATGGAAACGTCCAATCCCGAGAGCGGCGGTGCCGGCAGTGCCCTCAATCTCTGACGGCCCGTTGATGGCATTCAATCGTTAATCATTGAGACCACTGGGCTATTTTTTTTTTTGCGAGCTTTTCGGGGGTTTTGGTGTGGATGATGGCCAAGTCGCTCGGTTGAAATCGGGAGAGTCTGACGAACGTTCATGACTTCGAGCTCATCGTGGACAGCGTTTGAGGGTGGAATGTTGCGACATGAGCCCATTCGTAACCCACTGAGAGAGTTGCATCGCCGAGTGAAGTCGGCATTGTCCGCTCTGCTCGTTTACTTTACTCCTCTGCATGATCTCCGGTAGGCCCTGCGTGGCATTTCTTGATAAAACCCGACGCGCCTGCTTTTTTTTTTACTTCTTTGACCTCATTTTTCGGGGTTTATGTTATATTTATGTATTTATTTCGTGTTTATTTTTCTTTATTTATTCTTGTTTTCTTTGCAGACCAAAGCTCCTTTCATGCATGTGCTGTGAAGTGACATGTCCCGCTGAACAGGATGTATCATTCTAGAGACAGTGTAGAACTTATGTTGGACGTTCACGAGGCGCAACAATGTGTCAGTAGCACGACCACTGGCGACGTTCCCAGCGGTTGAGTGAAATGTCTGCCATTTTACAATCTGTGCCCATCCTCATAACCGACAGAGATGTGGCATTGCTGGTTATTAACGACGATTGAACAGTTCCTCAATATCAACAAGTGCGTGCTCGCTACCACATCCGCGCTCGGCACCATCCCGTACTGGTGGTTCACATAAGCCACGAGCGGAAGCTAAAATGACATTCCACGCGGTCACACGTCACTCGACGTCACTCGTTCAGTGGCAAGACTGTTCACTCAAACATCCAAAGAACGACATCGCGGCTTGGATGTTCCCACTCATCCCGACTGACAAGAACTGACATGTCTTCAGAAGCAGAGCGGGAGACTCGGGGCCGCTCCGGCTCGGAAACGCCCGTGACCGTGACGCCCAAGCGAGGGAGGGAAGGCAGCGAGGACGGGGGACTGAAGCGGCCGCGGACGGGGCACTTTGACGAGGAAGATCTATCGCGGTTCCCGGCGCTGCGGTATCGCAACTTTTGGTGTATCCAGCGACACCAGGCGACTGGTACGTTGGTTTACTACTGATGTTTCTGACTCCAGCTCACCATTACGATCTGAGGCTCCACGTCCGCGATGGGCTGGTGAGCTGGGCGGTGCCGAAGGGCATGCTGGGTGAGGGAGGGTTAGGGGCCCGCTGATGGAAGGTCTCTCGCGGCCCGAGGAGGCGAGCCATCTCGCTATCGAGACGACTGTCCATCCCGTGTCGTATGCCGTCCACGAGGGTGGGTGGATGTCATGTGTTTTGCTGATTAGAGGTGCCGACAGGGAGAAGCCCGGCAAGGGGACGCGTGAGTTGTGGTATCTCTTCGCTGCTTATGTAGTTCTCTGGGATATTGGGCGATACACAATCCGCGAGATACGCGATACCGACAGCGACAGCAGCTCGGATGACGACGAGCCGGAAGAGTACGTGTCGTTGGGTGCTGAGACTGATGCATAGCGGGGCATTTGAGGAGGAGAAACTGCGGCTGGCTCTGAGCCAGATAGACGCGGGCGCCAAGCGAAGCTTTCACATTATTCTGCATGGTGGTGAAAAGGTATTTCATTATCTACATATTCCGAGCGGGACTGACAGCAGATGACTGGCCACGGTGAGAAAAACGAAAAACGAAAAACGAGACGAACACATCTGATGAGCAAGAATTCGCACTCGTGCGGTCCCCGCCGGCCAACTATAAATACGGGGGAAAGGAGCAGCGCCAGTGGCTACTCTGTCTTCCAAAGGGTGCGCGTGCATATAGTTGGGGACCGGGGGGCGAGGAGGGTGAGCGCTACGGACGCAGCGTGAAGAGTAGGTGTCGATGTCGTTCACGTGGAGCTCACTCGTAGGTGGACGGAGTCTGGCGGAAGTCTGCAGCGGTTCTGATAGTGCCAAGAGCGGGAGGGTGGACAAGGCGAGTCCAAGGGATGGAAGTCCAAGGAAGGGAGAGTGACTGCACAAGAAGACTGCAGTTTTGATGCGGCATGGTTGTTATACTACATGGCACTGTGGACAGCATCTGCCAACCCTCACGCTCTACAGGGCAACCATTGTTTAAGCGTCGCGATCTGTCCCCACGAGATCAATGAAACCCACGACCTGCAACTGATGTAAAATCCAGACTGAACGAGCGGGTGCAGCAAGTATACAAGATAACCCGGCAGATACAGTAGTTGGGGTCAATTTCCTCACAGCAGCCCTTCAGCTACTGATCTCATTCACATCTCGCCATACAGTTCAAACGCCTTGACTGATGCTAACTGTCGTCGATCCGTAACGTCCGCAACGCTCATCGATCCATCTACTCGTCGCGTCTCAAGCACGGCTGGCCGCTGCACTCGCCGCCCCATTGCGCATCGGCGTCGGGGGGCCGCGGCGCGGGACTCGATGTCGATCGCGATCGCCGCCGCGAAGGCGTGGACGACGAAGAGGAGTGTGGCGAGTGTGGCGAGCTTCATTGTGGTGGTGCGTTGTGGGCGTCTTTAGCGTATTTCCTCACGATGGAGCGAGTTCTATATTGTTTCTGCTTCCACTTCTCTCCATAGATACCCGCGAGAGGGATACCCCCAGAATGGAGGAGCTCAGTGCTCAGTCCTACATGGCGAGGGCAGCCACATTGCCGAGACGAGAACAGTAGGACAATCGTCGCTGCTCCAAGACCTGTTCTGCCCGATGGTCTGCCTGGTCCTCCGCCCCGATAATGTGTACGGTCCATTAGCGACTTTCGACTCCATTATAACGGCTTTTCTCTCTATCATGTAGCGCGTATGTCCGCCAGAACCTTCTCTCCACCGTTTCACTCTGAGGGCGTCGCGCCCCCAACGTCCAGGTTGGGGTGGACACCGTGGGGGTCGGACAGAGTTGTGGGAGATTGATACTGATGTGAGAGGCGCCCTGGGCCAGAGATGCGGTCATCCGTGGGTCATCTTGGGTCATATACATCATTTGGGCGACGCAACACCGTGCGGGAGATCTAGAAGTCTTGAACCCTGTTTCAGGGCTCACGCTGCCGGTGGTGGAATGGCGGTTTGGGCTTCACCCCGACAACCGGCCGACGGTATCGTTGCGCGAAGAGCGGGGTGAGGTTAGAGTAGTTACAAGCGTGAGTACGAGGAGGGTGCGGCTGCTGGGTCAGGTAAACAACAGGCGATGGGAGACGAGAAGGGCGGCGTGAAGACCAAGTACGTGAGCACATGACAAGGACAGCAGAATGGGAGATGCCAAGAACAGTCAAATTTATCCAGTCCCGATCCTCCAAGTCGTCAGAGTGGGATATGCATAAGAGAATACACTACGCGCCCATGCTCCCCATTGCCTTTTTGAGGCGGAGGCGGAGCTGCTCGTCGCGCGACGTGAGTGCGCTGGAGCCGCTCTGCGGGGGTGTGGGCGCGACTGCGGGCGGGGGGGAGGTCGTCCGCGTCTCGACGCTCTTGCGGGCTACGCTCAGCCCGGACGGCTGCGGCGGCTGCGGCTTGAGCGGTGCGCCCCCCGATACGGAGCGCGCGCCGGGCGTCGTCCCCGGCGTGATCGTTTCTCCCGAGGGTGTGCGGTCGTCCGCGGGCGGACTCGCGGCCAGCTCCTTGATCCGGTGTATCGTCTCGGTACACACTGCACGCCGCTGCCATCGCCTCCGGCGTGTAAACTAATGTCAGTAAAGTAACACTTTGATCTCAATCCTACCTTTCCAAGACCGCCTTTTGCGCCCATGTTCTCCCACTTGTTGTCGCCGTAGACCCACCCGTCGGCGTCGGTCGGCTCGTCGCGGTTCGCCGGCGTGCCCTGCGGACCCGGAGCCGCACCGGCGAGGATGTCCTCCGGGGCGGCCGTCTGCTCGGTACTCGCTTCCGACCCCGTCCGCGCGCGCGGGTTGGTGCTTTTTATCGGGGAGATTGGCCCGCTGAGTCCCGGCGCGACATTCTTCAGGCGACCGAGGCCCTTGGCGAACGCGGCTTCGGCCATGGACGGCGCGCGTGTGTGTCCCGAGTCGTCGGGGGACGTGCCGAACATCCCAGAGCTAGGCCGCGCGGGTTTGCTCCCTGCGTTTTGCGGCTCAGACGTCGTAGAGTGCAGGCTTATGGCGTCATCGTCATTCAGCACCGGCTGCGCCCGCGCACCGCTCACGGTGGCGGATGACGAGGCGGCGCCGCCGTCGCCTGTGTTCTTGTACACTGTCCAGTCGTCGTCCAGCCACCGCCACGTGGCCATGCGGCGGACCTGGGCGCGGGGCTCGGCATCCGTCGGCGCGGGCACGTCGATGGACGACGAGGGCGGCAGCGTGAATGCGACAGGGGGCGAGACGGGGAGGAGATGCACGTCGCACCAGCTGGGACGCTCCTGTGGAAGCAGGGCGCTGGTCCAATCCAGACCCATCCACCAGCGCTGGTTCTCAAACACCTCGAAGCGGAAGTAGATGGGGTTGCCGGCCTTGTCTGCTGGCGCGTGATCCGGCTCGGCGGCGGGTTTGGCAGTTTGCTGAAACATGAGAGCCGTCTCTGGGCGCCGGGACCACGCCCATTTGGATCGCAGCCAGCCGAGCGGCGAGCCAAACGTGTAATCGCGGTCTGGGGAGCCGAAGATGAGGACGAATTGGAGGGCGACGAGGCGGCGGACTGCGAGGGAACGGGATAGGAGGTGAACCGTGTGTGCGAGGAGCGGCGAGGGAAGGAGAAGAAGTATAGATCCCACGATTGCGAGAAGGATGCGGAGACCCAGGAAGCGGCCGAGGACGAGCCACAAGAGCCAGAGGACGACGAGGCCGCGGAGCAGGCGGCGCGCGCCCAGCTGCTTGAAGCGGGCGTACACTGCCTCGAGGGGCAGAACGGGAGACGGCGGTAGGAGGGCCAACACCTTGTGCAGATCCCCAAGGGTGGCAAGGAGGGTTTCCGAGGTTGCAGGCTGCGCAGGGGTGGGCTGTACGGGAGTCGGGGTGGCTGTCTTCTTTCGCGGCATGCGGAGGCGGCGGAGGGGGAGGAGCGGCGCAAAGAGCAGCGGCGGGAGGAGCCACATGAATGCGTACTCCCCCCCGAGACAGGCGGCCCACCACGCGCCGATCAGCAGATAGCTCTCGACGCGGCGCTCGGGTTTCCACGCGAGGACCTCGAGCGCGCCGCGGAGCATGGTGATCGGGCGCGCGAAGAGGATGAGCAGGCGGAGCACCGGCGCCGGCAGCGACGTGACGAGGTCCTGTGCGGGGACGGGCACGGGTCCTGGCGGCGGCGGCGGAGCGTCGGCGGCCATCGTGAGCGCGTGGATGGGTGAGTGGGAGATGTGACAAGACTGAAGATAGGAAGGCTGCACTAAGGGTTAGTACGGCTCGCACGACGCGATGACCGGAGAACGGAGGACGGACGGGGGTGATGACGACGGTCGCGAGTCTTCTGGGTGGCGCGGGCAGCAGAGTGCGTGCGAAATACGGACAATGGCGATCCCACCCCCGGGGCCCGGGTACGCATCAAGCAGTCCGAACCGGTGATTATGTAATTATAGTAATGCGGTGATTAGCTTTACAATAGCGTGGGATTAGCATGGGATAAATGACGCCAGAAGCGCAGATCGCGCAGATCGCGCTCTGGTACAGCTCTGTTTCTGGCGGTGGAGGTGGGACACAATGGTGAGAATTTTCTGAAATCCCCCCCGCCTCCATTGCCATTGTCAACAACAACAACAAAACCACCACCACCACCACCATCCTCGAAATGTCCGCGGTAATCGACCCGGCGGAAGTCATGCGCGCGATGCTTGCGCGCGCGGCGGAGGCGAAGCGCGGTGGCGGGCCGGACTCTGGAGGCGAGAGTGAGAGCGACGGGGGTGAGGGTTCCGAAGGGTCCGATGACGAGTCGGATGATGGCTCTGATGGCGATGCTTCGGATGGACCGGGGGCGGCCTCTGGATCCCCTGTATCACCTTCAGACTCGGAGTCTGACTCTGAACCGGAAGAGGCGGGCCCCTCGCAGCCCCGCTTCTCCGCCCCATCCCGCATCACCCCAGCATCACGGGCACCAAAAGCAAAAGCAAAAAGCAACAACGATAACGATAACGACGTGTTCGACACGCCGCGCGCCCCGCAAGCGACGTTCCCCGCGCTGGGTCTCTCTCCTCCGATTGTCGCGGCGCTCGCGGCGCTCAACCTCCGCACGCCGACCGAGATCCAGAGCGCGTGTATCCCCCCCATCCTCTCGGGGCGCGACGTCATCGGCGGCGCCAAGACCGGCAGCGGCAAGACGCTCGCGTTCGCCCTCCCCATCCTCGAGAGCATTGCCCGCGATCCGTTTGGCGTATATGCCGTCGTGTTGACCCCCACCCGTGAACTCGCATACCAGATTTCCGAGCAGTTTCTCGCTATTGGCCGTCCGCTCGGTCTTTCAACCGCCACGATCGTCGGGGGGATGGACATGCTCGCGCAGGCACAGGAGCTCGAGGCCCGCCCGCACGTCATTGTCGCTACGCCCGGACGACTGTGTGATCTCCTCCGATCCGACGGTGTGGGCAAGGGCAAGCTTGGGAGGGTGCGCACGCTCGTCCTCGACGAGGCGGACCGCATGCTCACTCCCACTTTTGCCCCCGAGCTCGCGTTTCTCTTTGAGCAGATCCCGCGGAACCGCCAGACCCTTCTGTTTACGGCGACAATCTCGGACGCAATCATGGACCTCGCCAAGAAGCCGCCGCAGAAGGGAAAGCTCCCTCCGTTTGTGTACCGCGTCGCGAGCGAGTGAGTGCCTTTTAGGGCGGGAATCCGCCTACCTGCCTTGCCTACTAAACTCACACTGACTCCCATAGCACCCTCACCGTCGAGCGCCTCAAGCAGAAATACCTCTTCATTCCCTCCCAGATCCGCGACGTGTATCTCTACTATCTCCTGCAGCATCCGCCATCCGACATTGACATTGCGCTGCGCGCCCCGCCAAAGGCCGCCGTCCACCCAATGCTGGCACTAAAGGACAACGACGCCAAGCGCAGCAGCAAAAACAAGAAATCCAAAGCCCAGCCGAAACGCAAACGCGAAGAATCCCCCGAGGAAGACGAAGAAGACCCCATCCCCCTAACCATCATCTTCACCCAGCGCTGCGCCACCGCCCACCTGCTGCACCTCCTGCTCGAGGAGCTCGGCCTCCCCTCCGTCCCGCTCCACAGCCACCTCACCCAGCCGCAGCGTCTCGACAGCCTCGCGCGCTTCCGCGCACGCGCGGTGCCCATCCTCGTGACTACCGACGTCGGCTCCCGTGGACTGGATATCCCCCAGGTGGCCATGGTTGTCAACTGGGACTGTCCCCGGCGCGCGGACGACTATGTCCACCGTGTCGGACGTACCGCGCGTGCCGGGCGCGGTGGTGTCGCCGTCACGATTGTGACTGAGCGCGATGTCGAGCTGGTCAAGAGCATCGAGGACGAGGTGAATGTGACGCTTACCGAGCTCGAGATGCCGGAAGAGCCCGTGCTGGAAAACCTCAACAAGGTGTCCGTCGCGCGCAGAGTGGCTACCATGGTGAGTGTTGGAAACTCTTGTTGTTTTGCTGACAATTGCAGGAGATGCACGACTCCAAGTTTGGCGAGCGCAAGGCCATCCACAAGGCCAAGGCGATCAAGCGCGCACGCCGCGATGCGCTGAAATAGTCGCGGCGGTGCAGATGAGGTCCAGAGGGGAAGGGGTGTGAGAGCCTAAACTCAGCATGGCACAAATAGCACTTGGGTTAGATAGACACTGCGACTGTACGAGTATGTAACTGATGCTGTACACGTGCTCTGAATCGTGGACGCGCACGCAGGCACGACGGACACGGCGCGACGGCGACCAGGCCCGTTTGTCACGGTGCGCAGCGCCCCTTGTGTACGTACGTGTACGTACATCCCCCCGGATCTGTGTAGTCTCCGTCGCTATATTCAGCACCCGTGATTCAGCACCGCGGGAGCCGTAGCGATCAGGATGGAGTACGGAGTGACTTGTGCGGCGTGCAATCTGTCATGTCTGGTACAATGCTAGTATTCATACAACAAGTGGGTGGAATGAGTGTCCCATCTCCGACTGCGTAGTGACGCATTCCTACCAGTCGCGGAATGCGTAAACTCGTACACATGCCGGGGGTAGAGGGTCCAGGCAGTCGAGGTCGTGAGGGTCGAAAGTAGCACACCGGAGGAAGACCGAGAGGAGAGACCAAGAGTGGGTAGCGTGAGAAGAATGGGATGAATGGAAGCGGACATGTGCGCAGTCGCCGACAACAGTGAAGGCGATGGTGATGGTGATGGTGGGTGTGCAATGCTTTCGGAAGTAGGCAAATAGACGCGACCAAGGGATGCGGCATGCCGCATGCCGGTGGTCGGCGCCGGTCGCCGCGTCGCCGGTCGGCGGGCCTGGGCCCCGTGGCGCCGGCATCAGGGAACGTAGGGAGGGGAATGTGCAGGGTTTAAAGGTTTCGGTCCGGTGCTCGGTGGGGCATCGACATCGGCGATGCGATGCAGAGAATTGAGCTTGATTCGTGCGTACGTGTGGTGACCGGATCTCACAATACCAGAAGAATCACGCCTGACTTCCCGCGTATGGCCCAGGCCCCCTTTGGGCCTGCGGATGAGCGGCTGCGGATTCGATAACGTCTCCGTGCAGGCCACCAAATTAGCACCTCCCTGCCACCGCTTCACTCTTTGCGTTTCGCGACGCATCCCCCGCGCGCACGTTCGCCGTGTACAATACATGTTACGCGGTGCGGACGTGGGTGGCGAGGTGGTGCGAGTGGGCAAAGCGGAGTGTCTCGGGGGCAGGCTGCGGTGCTGGGGATTGTGACGGAGACTGGGATGACTGCGATTCGGGGTCGTGGGCCGCGACGCACGTGCGTTCTGCGAGAGACTTGGCGCGGCGGAGACGGAGGTCATGGATTAGGGCGAAGAGGAGGACGCCGAGGCCCATGCCGACTGGGATTAGAGTGATGACGGTGGGGGGTGGTAGTGGGCGGGGTCATGGACTCATCGACGGAGGGCGGTGGGCTCGCGGGATTGGCGGCACAGAAGCGTAGAAGCGTAGAAGCGTAGAAGCGTTGCCCGCCATCACCACCCACCACCTGCGATATCCTCGATCCCACCCAAAGATCCACCAGACTCACACAACAAAATCACGAGATCGGAGAGACGTGATGGCTGCTGCTGCGGAGGCGCGAACTGATGCGCTGTTGGGGGCTTGATGAGCCGAGCGGGGTTGAAGACCTTGATGCGGGGCATGGTGGAGAGGGGTGTATGGAGGAGAGCGGCAGCGAGAGAGAGACGAAAAGAGACAGAGACGGAAAAGAGACAGAGACCAAGTGATTGAGAAACAGAGAAACAGACAGATAGTGAAGAGGGATGAGCACGGGACACTCTGCATTAAAGAGTGAGGCCGTGGTGTTGCATACATTCTGGGCGGCGTAAGACTGGTCGATTGAAATGATCCAATGATGGAATTGATGTTCGCTTACAATCTCTGCGCGTAGACACCTGTACAGCACACAGTACATGCAGCGGACAGCGGACAAGGGGCAGACGAGGACACTAAGACAATGCTGCATGTATGTAATGCACTCCAAAAGCTCTGCCATTGTGGCTTGGAAACTGTTTCTGGCTCTCTGGTTCTCTCGCTCTGTTCTCTCTTGCTATTATGAGGGATTTCTGAACCACACACAAAACGCTTCTCTCCTCTCTCCACTGCGGATCCGGATCCCCGGGATCGCAGACTGATGTCAATCCCGCAATCGACCCCCCTGGGGCCTGGAGCCCTGGAGCCTGGAGCTGTATGGCCTGTATGGCGCTGATGTGTATGGTGCGTATGTGTCCGAGAGATGTCGGCATCGGCCACCCTGACCCACCATGATCCACCACGCACCAAACCGTACTTGCGTACTTGCGTACTTGAGTGTGTGCGTACTTTGTATCTTGTTGAGATACTCTCCGCACACCCAGGGTACTAGGCACGAGACCCTCCGTTCCAGAACGCCAGAACAGCATTGTGTGCGCTATTTTCTCTCTCCGCCGAGCGGGGGACGGAGGGCAAACACCGAGAAAGGTGAAAGAAGCGAGGGGGACCGAGGCGCGAGAAAATGCAGAAAAGGCTTGGCATAGCGCACAGCGCGTGGAGATACAGATTGGTATATTGGTATCGCACTGACGGACATGCCCGCCACTCCGTCCATTGGATATACGCTTATTCACTTTGGTCCGGATGTCTGCTGGCATGAATATCCGAACACGTGCACCAAAACAAAACAACACCTATTTTCGGCACGCGTGGCGCGGAACCCGGCAGGCCCGGCACCCGGTCCGTGCGCCACATGCCAATCTGTGGATATGCGGAACCAGAATTTTCGCCAGACAAGAGCACGTTTGCTCATCGTCCACTTGAACTGGATCACTTTGGTGACTAGCTCATCGATGCTGGCTCGTCGCGGCGTGCAGCTCGTTCGACGCGTCACAATACCACGACGTGTCTTTGCACTCTCCTCTACACAAACAACCATGGCTGACGAAAAGGGTACATACATTAGGCGCATCGCAGCTCACTAACTTTTTCCAGTGCTCATCGGCGTCATTGGCGGGTCGGGCTTGTACCACCTCGACAACCTGACCTTTGTGTAGGTGCCGCGTTCTTATCAAAACTGACTCCAGGCGCAAGGTCGAGATCGAGACTGTGAGTGGAGATGGAATACACAGAACCCACTGACCCCCAAGCCGTGGGGTAAGCCCAGCTCGCCCATCTCGATCTCGGCGCTCCCGAACGGCACCCAGATCGCCTTTATCTCCCGCCATGGCGCCCACCACACCATCACGCCAAGCGAGGTGAACGGCCGCGCGAACATCGCCGCGCTGAAGCATCTCGGCGTTGAGGCAATCGTGGCTTTCTCGGCGGTCGGCTCGCTCCGCGAGGAAATCGCCCCGGGACACTTTATCATCCCGGACCAGATTATCGACCGCACCAAGGGGATCCGCGCGGACACGTTTTTCCGCGGCGAGGGCGTCGTCGTGCACTCGATGTTTGGCGACCCCTTCTCCACCAAGCTCAATGCCTTTGTGGCCCCGCGCGTGGAGAAGATCCTTGCTGCGGCCGGCGGAGACGTCAAGCTCCACACGGGCAAGACGGTCGTCTGCATGGAGGGTGAGTCCCGGGCGGAGCGCGTGGAGCGAGCGCAGCGAGCGAGCAACAGAGCGCAGCGAGCGAGCAACAGAGCGCAGCGAGCGAGCAACAGAGCGCAGCGAGCGAGCAACAGAGCGCAGCGATAGCAATAGCGTGCAGCGAGCGAGCAACAGAGTGCAGCGAGTGGAGGGTTGGGAGTGTTGGGAGTTTTCCGGGCGGGCGAACGGGGTACGCAGTAGTGCTCGGTCCCTCGCTCATCCCCCAACCTCTCTCCCTCCAGGCTACAGAACCAGGACGCCGATCAGCCAAAAACACCCCCTCACGTCTTGTGCCCCAACTGACCCGCAGGCCCCGCGTTCTCCACCCGCGCCGAGTCGCTCATGTACCGCCAGTGGGGCGGCGACATTATCAACATGAGCGTCATCCCCGAGGCCAAGCTCGCGCGCGAGTGCGAGATTGAGTACGTAGCGAGCCAACGAACTAGCCACTCTGACCCCAGCTACACGCTCATCTGCACGTCGACCGACTACGACGCGTGGCGCGTCGGCGAGGCGCCCGTGACTGTCGAAGAGGTCGTCAAGACACTGCACACGAACGCGGGCAACTCGCGGGCGGTGGCCGCTGGCATTCTCGAGGAAGTCGCGGCACACGTTAGTGCCGGCGAACTCGACGAGGTTAAGGGGTGTATGCGCTTTGCGTGCGTTACCCGTGCTGATGTGAGTGACAAAAACGAAAGAAAAAAGATGTTGACTTTGTCTAGGTGCAGCCCGAGGCGGCGCGGAAGAAGTATGCGTACATCCTGCCGTACTTTGACTAGACATGAGATGAGGAGATTATTGAGCGCGATTTGTGGGTAGTGGGGGGGATTGGGGTGGTATCTGGGCAGTTGGCGGGCGGAGGTTGCGCTGAGCTTGAACTCCCCTGTATCACTGACGTTTGGTATGGGTCCCAGATCTGCCTACCTGCAGGTTGCCGGATCTCTCTGTTGATATGTTGATCCACTGGTGCACTCATGTTTTACGGGTCGCGGTGACGCGTTGACGTGCATGATGAGCTGGTCTTTGACTCTCGAGTTCACTCATACTCGGTCCTGCTGCAGGCGCAATCAGCTTTTCCCCGACGAGATCCGCGACCGTCACGAGCTGCGCATGCTCACATCGCAACCGCCTTTCTCTGCTTCTCCACTGACACTCGCCTGCGCTCATCGCATTTCCCCTCCCACCCCCCCCCCCCCCCCCGGGTCCAGCACAGCCACGAATGCATGGGTATCGCGCCTCGGCGGTGGTATGACGTTCTACTGGTCGCTCGTCGCGGCGCATTACATCTCTTCCGTTCCTGTCTTCTTGGGTCGCTTGTGCCATACGGCTGACACATGCTCCTTGCTGCACACGCTCGTGCTCAGCACTCGCTTGCACTCGCTTGCACTCGCCAGCGCTCTAGCTCGGCGCGTCCATCACAATGTCCATGAACGTGTTGTAGTCGAGCGTCGCCTTGCCCGTGTTGGTCGTGTCAAAGCGGCGGAACGCCTCGGTGTAGTGCTTGACGGTCACGCACGCCATGAGGAAGCGGTCAAAGCTGATGCCCGTGTTGGCGTTTGCCTGGCCCGCGCTCGGGGGCGGCGCGAAGCGCTTCTGCAGCTTGGCGACCATGTCGAGCGGGAGGTTGAAGCCAAAGCCCTGTAGCGCAGTGTGCAGCTCCCCGCGGTCAATCAGCCCAGAGCCGTCCTGGTCGAACCGGCGGAAGATGCCATGCCAGTCCTGGGTGTCAGCGGGGGGAGTCGTGGTGACCGACCGGATCTGCCCTGGTGCAGCTCGCTTTCTGTGGCATAGCTGCTCGCCGCACTCACCTGGATGTAACGGTACAGTCCCTCAAACTCCATAAAGTTGATGGAGCCGCTGCGGTCCGTGTCAAAGATGTTCATAAGCTGCTGGTCAGAGCGGTTCTTGCGCGGTGGGTGGTTCTTCGGCGCTGAAACATGTTCTGGGTGTCCTGGGGCACCACGACTCACCATCTTGACGCAGTCCTCGCGCGCCTCCATCGTCGCGTCCTTCTCGAGCAGGCGCTGCAGGTCCCACGAGTTGAGCTGCCCGGTGCGCGAGCGGTCAAACTGCTGGAAACTGTGTGTCAGTCGCTGCCTGCTGTCTGGCTGTCTGGCTGTCTCGCTGCATCGCCGCGTCACTGCGTCGCTTCCCATGGTCAGACCACGCCCTCTGGGATCTCGCGATCCCTGCAGCGGCGTCGGGTGTGATTGCCCTGCACGCAGGGGATGCGTGTCGCTGCGGGCCACGGCGCCGGCTCCTTGCCAAACCCAATCTTCCCCATCCATACTCACAGTGCCTGCAGCTCGTTCTCCTCGGCGCGGGGCGGAGCCTGCTGTGACTGGGGACGCTGCATTTGCTGCTGCTGCTGTTGCTGCTGAGCGTACTGCTGCTGCTGCTGGGGAGGCGGCTGTTGCTGTGACTGGGGGCGCTGCTGCATGTATCCCTGCTGCTGCCCCGGCGGCGGGGACTGGTATCCACCGTGCTGGTGGCCCGGCGGCGGCGACTGATACCCGCCCGGGGCCTGCTGGCCCGGGGGGTACTGCCGCTGCGGCTGGCCCGGCTGGCCAGGCTGCTGGTATGCTTGCTGTTGCTGGGGAGGAGGCTGCTGGTGCGGCGGCTGCTGCTGGTACTGTTGCGGCGGGCCCTGCTGGTGAGGCGGCGCCTGCTGGTACTGCTGAGGGGGCTGCTGCTGATACTGTTGAGACTGCTGCTGGGGAGGAAGACGCTGCGGTTGCTGTTGCTGGTACTGTTGCTGGCTAGGCGGGCGCTGCTGTCCTTGCTGGGGAGGCGGGCCGCCAAACTGCTGAGGGCCACGGTACTGTGTCGGGCTGGGTGCGGCGCCGTACGACGGCGCACCTCCGCTCGGCCGGGGCTGCCACTGCTGCTGCCCTTGGCCCGGGGCACCTGGCTGGCCTGGCGGCCCTTGTTGGGGGTATCCGCCCTGTGCCTGCATTTGTTGTTGGCGGGCCTCTTCCTCACGCTTTGCCTCCTCCTCCTGCCGTTTCCTTGCGTAGCGCTCCTCGTAGCGCCGGCGCGCCTCGTCGCTCACGCTGCCGTACGGCGATGGTGCGGCCATGGGGGATCCTGTGCGCGGGGTGGGGTAGCGCTGGTGCGGGGGCTGGGGGGAGGACGTGTCGCGGAGAGCGCGGTCGCCAATGGCAAAAGGGGAGTCGCCTGCTGATGGGCGACCGAGAAAGGCCATTGCAGAGGAGGAAGAGATGTAAAGGGGTTGGGCGGGGTTGGCCTATTTGAGTTGTTTGTGGCTCTAGGCGTACGGCCGATGGAGTGGGGTTGGACAGTAGGTGTGTGTGCACAGGCGCAGGTGTGGCAGGTGTGGGTGGAGCACAGGAAAAGCAGAGAGCGGAGAGAGAGAGGAGGAATGTGTGCTGGGTGGCTGGGTGCACAGAGTGGCAACAATCTACTTTCCTATGGCGCTGGCTGTCGTCGTGGAATACTACTTGGCCGTGGGACTGTTGTAATAAATGTAGAAAAAGTCAATTACACGCGAATATAATCAATAAAAGTCGGTAAATGACGACGGTAAAATAAAGAATCAACGAAAGGTGGCGTAGCGATTTCTCTACACAGCCGGAGGGCGTTGTTGGCGTTGTGGTTGCAGATGGTGGTGGAATGGAGAGTGATGAAACAGACGGATGAGCTGATGGTGGGGATGAAGATTCATATGAAGATGCTTCTCGGGGGGAGATGCAGCTATAGCCTACTATGCACCAAGGAGATGTAGATGCTCTCGGCGACGGCGACGGGTGAAGGGGTAGGGTGAAGGGGACGCAGATAATTACAGTTTCACTCGCGGCCTCCCGATCCCCTCAACGAAACACGACAGGAGGCCAAAAGGATAAAACATGCCGGTCGCGGGTCGCCAACGCGCCAAGCGCCAAAACCATCGCCATATCCGCCATGGTCACCGCCATCACCGCCCATGGCGCCCTCGCCCACCTCTTGTCTCGCATGTCTCGCATGTGCCGCATTCCGACAATTCCCCGCAGCCCACGTCGCCCGCGCGCCCGCGTCACGTCCTGCAATCGTGCACTTTGTACAGCACCGCTCGCACATCTGGATATCTGGCACAGCTAGCACAGCCTGATGCGCTGAGCGTGTCACATCCCATCACGTCACTGATGCCACCACCATGCGCGGCACTATTCATTAGTGAGTCATTCGCTGGCAGAGCTTGGGTAGCTCGGAGAAGAGTCCATCTCGATATCTCGATCTCATCCTGAACGCTGAAAAGATTCGGAAAACAGTCAAACAGCCAAGATTTGCCTAGAGCATTAGAAAATCCGTTCTTTCATATCTATTACGCTGTGTTGTTATGTTGTTGTGTTGTTATTGCGCTGGCTGATTGGTCCGAGACAAAAAAAAATCGTAGTGTTGCGTCAACCTGAGTCAGGTCCAGTTGTTGCTCTGTTCACGACGTGGAGGTGGGGTTGCACTGGTGCACTGGTGCAATGGTGCGCGACAGGGGCCAAAGAGGAAGAGCGTCACGGGGAAGAAGCGATCAAGCGATCGGAGAGGTGATCAGACCTATGATTTCATATTACGTAAACACATTTCTGATCGTCCCGGCAACGCGCTCCACGTCCTGATTTTTTTCGAGCCATCTGTGTGTGTTGTGTTGTCCCTGGACACCTCCCCCCCCTTTCTGGCTCCTTGGCGCTGGTGCCCGGTGCCCATGCGCAGCGTAACCTGTCTCCCCACTGCTCCCGTCTGTCTAGCCTCTGGGTTTGTTGTCATCGGGCCCTAGTCCTCCCCTGTTCGTACAGTGCGCCCCGTCGTGCCACTGTAGCCACCTGGGCCACCTGCCACGCTCGCTGGCTGTCACGGTCTCGAGACACACTCGGCTTTGGTGTCATCGTCTGTCTCTCCTCGCGACAATTCCATTCCATCTCTTCCAGTTCAAGTTTTTTATTTACTCAATCTCGATCCTTTTTTTCTGTTTTTTTGTTTTCTCAGTCTCCCGACGACAGATATACGAGCCACGATCACAATAGAAGAACCGTCCTGGATACACCACCACCACCACCACCACCACCACCACCACAACTACTGCGCAACTCGCCTTCTCTCCATTCTCTAACCCGCTATCCACCATGTCCGCCACTGTAAGTACCCCCCGCCTGGCATCTTCTAGCTGTTCATGCTGACTTCGTGCAGGCCGCTGCCGTCGACCCCCTCTCCGGCCACCCCGGTCACCTGTACGTCGCTGGGGGAAGTGGGGGCGGAGAGCGCGGTGACCCGGCTTGACCACTACTGACACTCTACGCACCGTTGCCTGACCCCCGCATCTGTCTTTCCTCTTGTGTCTTCCTTCGCCCGATGTCTTCCCCGTCGACCCCGCCGCCATTCTCCGCACCTCTCTCGACCCATGCATCGCGCTTGCAAATCCCGAAACGCTTAAACCGAACACTCTCGCCGTGACACATCTTCATCTTCCGTCACGTCGCGCATCCACCATCACACTCTTAACCCCCACAGTGACGCGAACCAGGAGGCCGCGCTCGCCCAGTTCCGCAAGGAGCTCACCGAGGCGGGCCTTATCCCCGCAGACCTCGAGGCCGCCAAGATCGCCGTCGGCCGCGATCGCTTCGACGACAACACGCTCCTCCGCTTCCTCCGCGCCCGCAAGTTTGACATCCCGAAGGCCAAGCTCATGTGGGAGAACAACGAGAAGTGGCGCAAGGAGTTTGGCGCCGATGAGATCTGCAAGTGAGTCGCGCTGGGGAGGAAACTGGGAGTTGGGGCCGCGACGAGGCGGACGGAGAACCGTGAGCGCGTGCATGGACGCAGCGCTGCTCTGGGTCTTGTCAATGCCCGCTGTGGCAGCAGGTGCTGGAGTTCTGAATTCTCCGACACGCAGAGTATCTCTGCGATTTTCACGTTATCATCGTCGCATCTCGCGTGACGTCTCGACCCATATCTCCCCATGGTTCTCCCCAGCCCTGCACCCAACCTCGCTCTTCTGACACACAGGAACGGCTTCGACTACCCCGAGCAGGCCAAGGTCGACCAGTACTACCCCCAGTTCTACCACAAGACGGACAAGGAGGGCCGCCCGGTGTACATTGAGCAGCTCGGCAAGCTCGACATCAACGCCCTCTACAAGCTCACCACCCAGGAGCGCCAGCTCAAGCACCTCGTGCACGAGTACGAGCTCTTCCTTGGTGACCGCCTGACGGCGTGCTCTGCGCAGCAGGGCCACCTCGTCGAGACGTCGTGCACTATTCTTGACCTGCACAACGCTGGTATCTCGACCTTCTACAAGGGTGGGTGACTTGCGATTTAGACCCGCTGACATTCAGTCAAGGACTACGTCAGCGCCGCGTCCAACATTGGCCAGAACCACTACCCCGAGACTATGGGCTTCATGTTTATCATCAACGCGCCGTACCTGTTCTCGACCGTGTGGAGCCTGATCAAGCCGTGGCTCGACGAGGCGACTCAGCGCAAGATCCACATTCTCGGCAAAAACTACAAGACCGAGCTCCTCAAGTACATCCCCGCCGAGAACCTGCCCGAGAACCTCGGCGGAACGTGCCGCTGCGTGGGCGGCTGCTCGCTCTCCAACGCCGGCCCGTGGAACAAGGTTGCCCAGGTCGGCGACGCACCCGCGCCTGTCGCGTAGACGTCTTGTTCCAGTGGTATTGTATTGCATGTGACGTTGTGTAATGCGCGAATGCGGCGAGCGCAGCGAGCCGCGACGAACGTGTGATCTGTCTAGTTGAGAGGTGTTAACTTTGTTGGGGTCAGGGATGTCGCGTGGTATGACGACACAGGATACAGTCTGGTCATTTCTGTTCGCTAAACGCTGAACTGACACGCGCGACTGACGCGAGCGCTTCTGTTGCAAGCTGGAAAACGTGCAATATTCTGAAGAACGAAGGCATCACATGAAGTATGTGTACAAGCTGATTAGGCATCGGTGGCAGAGGTATGGCGGACATGGCCGGAGTTTCATGTAGACAATGTTCAATGCCGAGGCGCTGAGGCGAAGGTCGAGGGTCGAAGGTCGGAGGTCTGAGGATATGGGTATCGGGACAGGTATGCCTCGGGGGTATAGATAAATGCTACTGATAATCTGAAATGGTTTCACAGCGCGGCACCAGGCCGTCTTTTATGGCTGGTACTCGTCGTCGTCCTTCCTCCTGCGCCCCTTTACGCGTTTCTTGAGTTGAGAGCGCACGCGCGTCCTCGGCGCCCCCTTGACTTCGGCGTGTTTTGCGGCGGATTTCGGCGTCTTCTTCGGACTCGCCTTGTTCTTCGGACTGGCACTCGCACTGGTACTCGCGGCCTTTTCCTTTCCCTTGCCCTTCCCCCTCCCCTCTCCGGAGCTCTCCCACTCGTCTGTATCCCCCTCCCTCGCGCGCTCCTTCTCCCTCTCCCGCATCTCCCGCTCGCGACTCACGTCCGCGGCCGCGCGCGCCCCGTCCAGCTTCTGCTGCCCCGGCACACGGCACCGCAGCTCCGCAACGGTGTATACCGCGCGGTGGTCGTCGGGCCGGCGCGTCCGGTCGCGGTGGTGCGTGCGTTGGAAGATACCGCATTTATTACACAACTGGGTGTCAGAAACAGCTTTGGATCTAGTAACTCACGATATGCTTGTCGTCCAGAGACCGGCGCCACGTATTCGCTCCCGGCCGGTCCGTCTTGCACACGTTACAGATCCGGATATCCTAACCATCAGCCTCCCCCTTTACTTATTTTCTCAATCTCACAAAATCGCCCTGCACGTCCGAGCTGTCCGTGAACCGCCACCCGGCGACGACCATGCCCGCCTCGGCCTCAAACGTCTCGTGTTCCCCAAAACTGTGCGTGTTGCGGTTCGGCTTGGGCGGCGTACCGGACAGTTTGGGCTTGCGGCGCGGTGTCGCCGGCAGCGGGAGCGGGAGCGGGTGTGGGAGCGGCAGAGGGAGCGCTGTTGCTGATGCTGTCGAGGGAAACTCGCCGCTGCGGGGGGACGTGGCCGCCACAGCCGCCAGAGTATCCATGTTGCTCGTCCACGCGTCCGGCATCGGAATCTGCATGGGCACGTCGCCGTCCGCATCGACATACTCTGGATACTCGTATTCGGACACGTAGCGCTCGTAGCTACCCCCCGCGTCGCTCCCGCGCGAATACGTGCTTTCCATCGGAGAGATTGCGGCCTCCCCCGCCGTGGCAGTGCGTTTCCATACCCCAAACGTCTCGGGCGCGACGGTCTGTTGGTCCCATGCACTGGAGCCCATGCGCACGTGGATCGGCGGCCAGTATCGGGCTACGCGGTCATAGTATCGCGCCGGGAGGGGAGGGAGGGGAGGTAGCGTTGGGAGCGTGGGGAGTGCGGACCCCGAGCCGCCCGAAGCGGAGGTAGAGGGGCCGGAAGCCGACCCCGATCCGGAGGCGAGGGGCGGCGAAGTCGAGAGCGAGGGCTCGTCATGGGTGAAATACAGCGGCGAGGGCAGCCTGTCGCCATGTCCCGGCAGTGGGTCGAGGCCGAGGCCGAGGGGTGCCAGCGGCAGCGGCAGCGGCGGCACGCGCTCGGCGGGGACGTGCAGCTGGTATGCGCGCGGCGAGGTGTGCGGCGGCCGGCGGTATCTGCATTCGTTAGTGGATGGTATTTACAAGGGGGCGAGGAGGCGAGCTCTGCAGGCTCTGCATGCTCTCGTGGTCTGATGTATGCTGAGTGTCGTGTGCTGTATCCGACACGCTGTCTGTCTAGGCCCGTCTGCCATTTCTTTTCTTTTTTTTTTGTTTTTCTGTTTCGCCACAGGGACGCCAGGACGCCAGATCAGAAAAAGAAGCTTAAGTGGCGGAATGTGGAGGGCGCCAGACGTTGCGGGGGAGTGGTGTGTGGCACGAGCAACAAACAAGAAAAGAGCGTAAAGAACTCACCCCACGTCGTCTGGGAACGGGAGCGTCTTGAGCGGCGGGGAGTGCGAGCTGTGTGATCAGCGCTATGATATGACTGTGGACTGTGGACTGAGGACTGTGAAGTGTCAAGTGTCCAGGGGGACGGAACCGTGCGCGTGCCATGCGTAATGTCCAACTATCCCCCATTCCCAGCCCCGCTCCAGAACACGCACCTCTGATCCGCGGGGTGGTTACGGCGCACATGGTGATTGAGGAGACTCTGGATACTCCGCGGGCCCAGCATCGGCGCGAGGGGGTCGTACCGCGTACTCGTCGGCTCTTCATTCTCACTGGCCGTAGCGCTGGCGACGAGTTCGCCGGGGAACGAGGCCGAGGCCCACGGCGGGGGCAGGCCCGGGGACATGCCGTCGAGATTGAGGAAACCTGTCCAGTCTGGGGACGGCGCGGTGGGAGAAGCTAGACCCGGAGAAGGGGAAGGAGGGGCGGTCGGGAGCGGGGTGGATACCTGCTCTGAGCTCGGCGACGAGGAGAATGATGGCGGCGCGAGCGAGATGTGCGAGTGCGAGTGCGAGCTGTCCGAGGTGTGCGAGGTTTGTGAGATTTGCTCTGATGTCGAGCTCGGCGAAGATGATGGCGCGAGTGGGGGAAGAAGGAGAGTGTGCTGTTCCGAATGATGGGGCTGGGGCTGGTGTTGGGGGAGCTGGGAGAGCTGGGAAAGCGGGGGGAGCTGGCGGGCGCGCATGGCTGCTCGCTGAGCGGGGATGGCGCCGCGGGGGCTTGGGAAGAGCGAGCAGAAGTGGGCTATGGGCTGGGACTAGGACTATGGCTATGGCTATGGCTGTGGAAGACACGCTATGGCTGTGATTACTGTATGGCCTTGAGGCTCGCGTGTATATGAGCGTAGCCGATGAGGATGGAAGAAGGTGATGGAGAGGTATGAACGACGCGTCTTTCTCGTTCATGCGAGTGTGGTTGTTTTCATGTACAGCTTGATCTTTAGCTTGAACTCGACTGTGAACTTGCACTTGAGCTTGCACTTGCACTTGCACTTGCACTCCCGTCAGGCGAGGCGAGGATGTCCGCCGGGTGAGGTATCAAGGTATCGAGGATCGGGGGCTCGAGGCTCGAGGCTCGAGGGGTACTGCCTCGCGGCGGCGGCGTCTGTGTGTTCTGTGCTCTGTCTGCGGTCGTTCCCTCGTTCCCTTTGTCCCCCCGGACCGGCGGGACCCAGAACTCAGACCCTGCTCGCGGCTCGCGCCAGATCGAGATCGAGGTGCACAAAAGCCGAATTGAACGAGTGGAAAATAATATAAATATAAATAAATATATATAACTTTAAGAACAGATTATATGATATAAAGAGGATAATGGTGTTGTTGCAGGACAGAAGAACTGCCGAACTGCGGGGAGCGTGATCTAGAAGAAGAGAAGTAAGTCCAAATAACGAGCCGGACCGCTCAGTGGCAAAGTGACTGACGCTCAGACTTATCGGAAAAAAAGGCGTAGGAGTGACGACAACAGGGTGTCGTGTCTGTTGTGATACAAACATAGAGTAGTTTCACTGCGACTGTCGCGGACCGGACTCGATGCCAAGCTTGGCGACGACCGAGGAATCTCAAGGGGGAAATTGAGGGATGACGTGCAGGAAAACAAGCCTGAATCCCCCGCAGAGTGTGGAGAGTGTGCCGTCTGGAGGTGCACACATGCAGCAGCGCACGAGCAGACCCCGTTTCATTCCCAGTGCGAACAAGGCTAGCTGACAGCAAAGACTCAGCTCTGCGCGGTGGCGGCCAGCCGGGTGACGCGGGCCTCGAGGCAGTGGGGAGCCGCGGGCCGGCGGTGGGACTAGTTGCATTCGGTAGTCCACTCTGCGCAGTGGCCAGCATTCCGTCAAAGGAGTGCTGGAACGCACGCAGTGGGGGAGAACTGGAGCTAGTCGTCGGCGTGCCTGCGTGGCTTTGTGTGTGTGTGTTAGTGGACGGGAGGTATGTGGGACTGGTGCTTGTTTCCTGTCCCAGGTCGAGCACGCGCCGTGGCGTGGCGCGTGGCGATCATCTCTACTCGCTACCGCAGCCCAGCCGTAACATACTGACGGAATGCTGTGCGAATAGAGAGAGACAAAAACTGGGCGGAGCGGCTTCATGGGACGCAACGCGATGCGAAAATCGATGTCGAGATCGCGTGATGTGAGCCCTCAGCACGATTGCACCTCATCTAGGATCTCGAATGCGGCCACAGGCCGGTGAGGGCAGCCATGGCCTGCAGAAAAATGCCAGTGGACCAGGGCACGATGGGTGCGAGAAGTTTGTGGTCCCCAAGACATGCAGAGCGAGCACAGGCCGCGTCCCCACAATAAATGATTGATAACGCAGTTTGCAGTACGTACAGCAGACTAGTTCACGCTTGTTATCAGCGAGGCTTGACAGGCACGCAATGGGCTGCGCTCTGCTTTCAGCGGTACCCTGGGTAGAGAAGCCGGGAGTTTGGGGGTTTAGGAGAAGGAACACGGGAATCCCGAGTCCTGATGTCGATTGGGAATAAGGAAACGGGGTCGGGTGAGAAATGGCTGGGACTGTGTTTTCTGTATCCCTTGACAAGCCGGCTTTGGGGCCGGTTGCCGACACAAGAGCTTGATGAAAACCAGCAGTTCCTCAGCGGATACCGGGGCCGAGGTCGGTTCCCTCAAGGTTCCCGCATGAGCTTGAGTGCAAATCAGACACAGAGAAGTATGGCCGTGCGCAATCAAGAAGAGTTGTTGATGGATCTTGTTAACTACCACTCACCTTCTCTTCATTCACCCTCATTCCAACATTATTTTCTCCAGGCTCAGCTGCATTGCTGTAAAGTTATTGTGGAGTCGCAGAGCGGAGTTGCTGTGCCGATGGAAGTGGTCATTGCGGTACAGAGCAGCCACTGCCTCACCTCCGCAGGCGCGACACGTCCACTGGTGGCGTCAAGCCGCGGCGCCTCCAGGGCCGCGAAATGAAACCGTGGAGACAACACTGCTTAGTATCTGGGATATTGGGAATCAGACCCAATATTTAGCTTTAGGTGGAATTTACCACCCATTTTGAGCCAGTGCGTGGTGGGGTTGATAGTGCGAGAAGAGGTCTGCGTCAAGGTTCAGTAGGACAAGTGTGAGGACCAGTTAGCCTTACGCTGATGGACAGATCGCGTTCGCGGCCGGGGGGCTATCTATCGAGCGACCAAATAGCTCGGGAGCGTCCACTCCGCCTGCGTCAGCGCTTGTACCTCATGACGAATCATGTTCCAGAATTCCAAACCGTGGCGCAGCGGCTTGTGCGGAACAGTTGTCCTCAGCATTATGAGCCTGTACGGAGCTAGACTTGGGCTAGGTCACCAGACCATCAAACGACCATGCAGCCCGCGGAGAAATGTCAGAAATGTCCACTCCCCACTGCCACAGTGGTCTGTGCAATGCCCCATCCGAGACTCTCGAGGAGCAATCGATAACTTGTCACTGATGGGGATATGTCGAAAGCTCCACCCAGATCTGAGAGGCCCCTTAAGAACCAAGGTCAGCCAGGTCTTGCCTGCCTGGCAAGACTTAGCGTTCGCTGCGGTATGTGGCTTTTATTAGTTCAGCTGCACGTCCCATCCGGCTGTTGGTCAAGATCTTGAGGAAGCAGAGAAGCTCTGAGAGGCAGGGGAATGCCACAGTTTGGGAGGAGTGCAGAGTTCAGCACGCGCTCCACGTAAACGGGCGGACGATGGGGTGGCTGGGGGGTGCGAGAACGAATGGAGAGTGGGGGAATGATTGCGTACAGCGCGTCGCGTCCTTGCGCAATCTCCAGGCGGCGAGAGAAATCCGCCAAGACATGATGGGAATGGTTCCTGTTCCTGAGGTCCATGTTGCAGCGTGTCCGTCCCTACTTTGCGCTTCTCGCTCGTGTCCTTTTACACCGTGTTCGCCATTGTATTCCCATTGCCCGGGAGGTCCTACCTTCCTCTGATGCTACGCCGTTTTGGCCCGACCATCCGGTCCATCGGGAAGATGGGGGAATGTTGTTGCACCTTTTCCCAGCGCTTTGAGCTTCGGTTGCTCGCTGGTTCTTGGGTTCCCAGCGGGCAGGGTACTTGATGCTGCTGCTGATGGTGCATTGACCCTTGCACCTGCTGGGGAGTCAATGAGTGAGCCGGTGGGTGAGTAATTGGGGATGTAGAGAAGCCGCTGAAAGGGCGTGGTACTGATGAGGACTGATGTCAGTCGAGGGACACGAGTCTTGTGAGGTTGGTGGACGGGGTAGAGAGGCAAAGAACATGGATCGAGAGATTGATAGGGACAAACGACTGCACTACTGCTGTTGCTGTTTGAAGGGTGGCGATCCGAGTGGCAATCACTGCGGTGGGTGACGACACTCTCTGGAGCTCTGGAAAAGCGATCAGCGAGAGGATCAGGCAAAAAATCAAAATAATCAGGTGACAGCAGTGGAGACCAATTTGGACTGGAGCGGAACTTTCGGTGTTAAGAATAACGCCGGTGGGAAAGCCACACTCGGCATTATGAGACCACGTTCCTTCCAGGAACGCGACCCTCGTATTTTTTTCGACTGGAATAGCCATTACAAAATTCTGGTGCCGCCTAATGATAATTTGCGTCGATCGATGTCTGGATAAGTCTGGGACAGCTTCTGGTAAAGAAATGCGCCCAGGGAAAGATAATCGCCCAGCCAGCGACTTGAATTGTATGGTGGGCTCGATTGACTTGTATGGACAAGACTTTGCACGGTGGTTGGCAGAGTGCGTCTGGCTGGCTTGGCTGAGGACTCTCCTGGCTGGATGGGATGCTCCCTGGCTGGTGAACGATCCCTGGCTGGTCAATGGCCGCTCGGTCCTGGCTCTTGCTGCCTGGCGGGCTGGCTGGCAGCTTTGCTGGATGCTGGATGCTGGTTGCTGCTGCTGCTGCTCGCTCTCACCCGCTCCGTGCTCGCTGCTCGTTTGGACACTACCAACGTTCCAAGTGACACTTTAACCGTCAACAAAAAAAACTCGTGCGTATCTCCCGGACAGACAGACAAGCAAGAACAGTGCAGGGACGAAGTGCTGACGCTGCGTTTCCCCGTTGGATCCCATCTCTCGCGCGCGCCGTTCTCTCCGATCCCGATTTCTCGATTCCTCGAACTCTTTGTCTGGTGGTCTTCGTGTCGATTCTTGTGCCCCGTTTTCCGCGTCGCGAACCACTTGCTCTCGTGCCAACTTGCGATTTCCCCCCTCGACTCTGTGATCTCGACTTTTGGAATTCCCCGAATCGCTTTGCCCCCCTCTTCTCTCGCGACACCCTCTTCCCTCGACATATTTCCACCCCACAGGCCAAGATGAAGGACCTCTCCTCGGTCGAGTCGCTCGTTATCCCCGCCGGCGTTACGGTCGCCGTCAAGGCCCGTAAGATCACCGTCACCGGTCCCCGCGGCACTCTTGTCAAGAACGTTGGCCACGTTGCCATGGACATCCAGGTCGTGAGTTTCGGCACGCGAGGCGGGACAAGGAAACTGGATGGCGGGCGGAGAATGGGCTGGCAGGGGGGAATCGCGGAGGGATTGCACGGTAGGAGGAAGAATTGGAGGGCAGCACTCGCAAGAGCATGCGCGCAGGCGAGATGGCGACAGAGTGCTCGAATGATTGCGAGATTCGCTGGTCTGCTGGCCTCTGGCCGCTGATTGAAATCTGCAGTTCCAGAAATCCTTGTCCCGCATCTGCAACGACCCGAAAGCCGTCATCCACTAACGCCAGATCAACTCGGCCAAGGAGAACAAGGTTCTCTTCACTGTCTGGCACGGTGGCCGCAAGCACGTTGCGTGCCTGCGTACCATCAAGTCGCTTGTTGAGAACATGATCACCGGTGTTACCAAGGGCTTCCTCTACAAGATGAAGCTCGTCTACGCCCATTTCCCCATCAACGCCATCCCGGCCGACAACGGCGAGTCGATCCAGATCCGTAACTTCCTCGGCGAGAAGTTTGTCCGCGAGTGCCCCATGCTTGAGGGCTGCAAGGTCTCGCTGTCCGACGTCAAGGACGAGCTCATCATCCAGGGCAACGACATTGAGAAGGTCTCTCAGTCCGCTGCCTCCATCACCGACAAGTGCCGTGTGAAGAACAAGGATATCCGCAAGTGAGTCTTGAAATGAGATTGTTTGCAGAGCTCCCAGTGCTGACAACCAGGTTCCTCGACGGTGTTTACATCTCGGAGCGCACCAACGTTGTCCAGGAGGAGTAGAGCAGGGCGCATGGGGCCTGGTAGTTTGGCACATGTACCATCATTCTCACAGCGCATGACACCGAGTGTTGACGGACGCGGATTCTAAGGCGAGCGATGGGAAGGATGGTGGCCAGGAGGGTGGCAGACGAGCGTCGGACAGGAAGCGGGAGGAAGTTGCCACCTGACGAGAGGAAGCGCTAATTCGGAGAGGACTAATGTTTTGACTGATTGCATTCATGCGTGTTGTGCAGCATACCGAGCGACAAGACAGCTATATCGACGAAGACTACGGGAACCGGTCGAAGACGACCGCTAGGGCACTAGGGCAATGGGTGTACGGGCGTCAACGACAGGCCGCGTGATGCCTGATTGGCAGCTCGGTCAGAAGAATGATCCGCAGGAACCATCTTATCAGCATGACCAACCGACAATATGCGCAATACAGGACCAGCGGTACGGCCAGCCCGCAGCAAATGAGGATCAGAAGGATCTACGGATCTACGGATCGACTAGATCGACGATCGGCGGCAAGCCAGACGGCGGTTGTTATCGGGGATTGAGTACTTGACCGGGGCCAAACAATAATGACGGAAAGGATGGGGACGCGACATGGTCGAAACGGTGCATTTCGTTTTCGCAACACTCGCAACAGACGTCAAACATTACATGCGGCGCGGGGCGACATGGCAGAGCACCATGCCACTCACTGCTGCAATATCTACTCTGTACTCTGTAGAGCTTTGTATATGATTCTGGAACGCGTGCTTCAGTCGTCGTACAGTGGCACTAGTATACTGGTGAGTTAGTGAGCTAGTGAGCTAGTGACTGGCTGGGGCAGCTGTCCGACCGGGTGTACCGCTGTGTTCGGGCAACGCTGTCTCGTTAGGTGTGCACTCCAGCCTGAGCCGAATCACTTGGAAGAAACACGGTGCCTGCAAATCACAACACTGGGCAAAGTTCTTGCTGCATGTGGAACAAATGGAGAGTTGTCACATACTACTGTACACTGATACGCGCCCTGGACGCGTCCCGTGCCGGTGCTTGCTGTGCGGACGAGATCGACGAGACAGGGTCGGACGAGGAGCGAGGAGCAGCGTCGCAGAAAGTTTGTATGGCGAAATTCGAGTGTGGCAGCGTGGCGGTGCAGGTTGCACCGGCGGTGACTCCAAGGGCCTCCGGCCTTACACACTTTGGTCACATCCGTCGTCCGACGTCGGTGTGTTTGAGATGTGCACACTCGGGAGGGTTGGGAGCATCTGTGCATATCTGCGACAAAACACTAAAGGGTGGTCAGCAGCGCCGCGACACTGAAAGACACATAACGGACGTGCGGCCACAGCCCCGTTTGCTGACTGTGCCCATCGTAATGGAGGTACTTCAGTACTCAGTACAGCCCTTGGTGCGCTCCTGATGCTGTCGGGATCAGGTTACCTCGCGTCCTAACATGTCACAGTGCACAGTGGCACAGTGGCAATGTCCATCTACTGGCACACCGGTACCAGGGACCCCGAGGTTTTTTCTTGGCTTCTGATCATGATCCTTGACAGGACAAGTATAATAACCCATAGCATCAGCTTCTTCCCACGCCCAACCGCTCTCCATCCTTCCACAGCTCTCACGCTCCCAAGCCCCCGCTTCCTACTGCGCTGGACGCTGCTTGCTCGACGCAGGCACTCACGACCCTCGACCCACGACCTAACGACACTCTGCGCTGGACCCGCAGTCTTTCATCTAGCTAGCCTAGCCCTTTATACCGTTCTCACAATGTTCACTCTCTCCCGCTCAAAGTCGCGCCATTCTCACGAGCACGACGAGCGGTACAAGGAAACCGCCGGCCTGATGCGGCACACACTCCTCCCCGCCGGATGGTCGCGTCCGCACTCGCCCCGAACCTCAATCAGCACAGTCTCCTCCGCCGAGGACAGCGACGTCGAGAGCGAGAGCGACTTTGGCGACTGGGGCTATGCCTCCTGGGATGAAGAGCATGTCTCCTCGTCATCGCGGGGCCGCCAGGCGCCCAACGCCTCAAAGCACGATACGTTCGGATACGCGCACACGCCCGACGAGGACGGAAACATCATCTTCCGCCCGCCGACAATCTTCCCCCCTTCGCCGCCCGCCTCGCCGCCGCCGAAGAATAAGCGCGTGGCGCGCAAGCCGACGTCCCGCCTGCGTATCCGGCACGTCGACCAGGGCCGGGGGAATGCCAACCTGAAGCGGCCGTCGCCGATCGACGGCCCCCGCTCCCAGCCCTTTGACGCCGACGCCGACGACGAGGGATACCCCACCACGACCCGCCCGCCCCTCGCTCCCAAGCCCCGCATGCACGACTACAACTCGTTCCAGTTCCCCGTGCCCCGCATCCCGGCGTCGTACATTGATGCCGGCGCGGGAGGATACCGCGAGTGGGAGGACTCGTACGGCGCCCAGCTCCCCTCGCCGGCTGTGGAGGCCGCCTCACTCTGCAGCCGCTACGGACACCAGCCCGACACGGATAACCGCCGCAGCGCGATGATGGGCCTTCTCGGCCGCCGCCGCTGCCGCCGCTGCGAGCGGGCGGTCAAGGCCTAGGCGCCCAAAGCTGACTGTTTCCTAACTATACTCACCTCCTGACCACCTAACCCACTCCCTAACCCATCATTACTCACTATGTTTACAGCCCGCGCTGTGCGCCGCACGCCTTCGCCCTGGCCCCTCCGGGTCGACTGCCGTCACGATCATTGCCACTTCATCCCCACCTGTCTCCAACTCTGTGTAGCAAATGTAGACGTTTAAATGAAGCTCATACGTTCAAGCGGAGAAGCAACACAGCAGCAATCACATCACTCTTGCAACGCGTGGATACACTAACTGTGCCAGTGCCCGGGCGAGCAACCTCCCCATGTCCCCATGGGGGGTCATTTACCCTGGTGGTCCTGTTCGGCGGTATATTTGGGAGGCAGTTGTCGAGCGCTATCCCATCATCTCTCGATTGTTCGTAGTCTCCTCGACTCCATCTTACTCCGGCCTGCTCGTTGTCCATTCCCGTTCCTATTCTGTGACGCTGCGACGACGCTGGCAGTGATTACAAGATGTTGATGCAGGCATCGTGTGGACGATGCGAGCGCCATCAGATGGATGGTGCGGGCATGACAGGATCGATATCCGGATATCCTTCCAGCTACTCGGAGCGCGTTCTGGCGTGTTCGCTGCAGGGAAAAAGAAGTGAAGATGTCATATTATGTAACTCGACTCCGTCTCGGAGTCTCCAATGATGAAAAAGTTGGCAGGGGATAAAAGTGCGAGCTCGATGCCTCTCTCGACGACGGACCCCCCTCTCTGCATTCTTCGCATTCTTTGCACCTTCTTCCACTCTCCTACTCTCTCTTCTCCCCACTCCCCACCTCCCCACCGACCACCACAGAAAACAGTGAGTCCTAGCTCCAATTCCACCACTCCGCTTGTCATGATGGTCATGTAATTTGCGTTTGAGGGGCCGTTTACTCGACGGATTCCCGTGAAACCAAAACCTGCCTATACGTCTGAACGCAAGCGATGGAGACATAGTCTTCAGTTTTGGGCCGCAAAGCTCGAGGCTCATCCCCTCTTATCCTCCAAGCGGAACTAACACCCCGCAGTGTCCGAGTCTGAGCTCTTCCCGAAGCTCGGGGACGTGGCGAACGAGACCTCGCAGGCCGAGGACGACGCGATCCCCATGCGCGAGGTCGAGTCGCTCTGCATGCGCTGCCACGAGAACGGCATTACCCGCCTTCTCCTCACCACCATTCCGTACTTTAAGGAGATTGTTGTTTCCTCCTTTTCGTGCGACCACTGCGGGTACCGCGACACCGAGATCCAGAGCGCTGGCGAGATCCAACGTGAGTGAACTGCGTGCGGAGAGCAGGCACCGGCCTCGTTGAGACCGTCAGCCTGAGCTCCAACCAAACAACATCTATCTTGCTCCCCCACTAACCCCCAGCCAAGGGATGCATCTACACCGTCCACATGCGCTCGCGCGAGGACCTCGACCGCCAGCTCGTCAAGTCGAACTGGGCCACCGTCACTATCCCCGAGTTCCAGCTCACGATCCCGCCTGGCCGTGGCCAGCTGACCACCGTTGAGGGCATTATCCGCGACACCGTCCGCGACCTGTCGATTGAGCAGCCCGTCCGCCGTGTGATGGACCCCGAGACGGCGGCAAAGATTGACACTCTTCTCAAGCCCCTCCGCGACATTCTTGACATGGAGGAGGGTGACGAGGACGCTGCTGTGGGCCGCGAGGGCGATGAGTCGGTCATGCACGAGTCGGTCAAGCAGGGCGACCACGCGTTCGTTCCCTTCACTGTCCAGCTCGACGACCCGTCCGGCAACTCGTTCCTCGCCTTCAAGGGCAACCCCTCGGACCCGCAATGGAACCTCCGCGCGTACACCCGCACACACGAACAGAACGTCAAGCTCGGCCTTGTCGCCGAGACCGAGGGCGACGACAAGGACAAGGCCAGCAAGGTCCACTCTGCGCAGGAGGCGCTTGAGCAGCACGAGCGCTCCCGCATCGCCAAGCCTGAGGACGGCTCAATCGTGCCTGAGGAGGTCTTCACCTTCCCCACCACCTGCAGCTCGTGCGGCCACGAGCAGGAGACGCTCATGAAGCCCCTCAACATCCCGTACTTTAAGGACGTCATCATCATGTCCACCAACTGCTACTCTTGCGGCTACCGCGACGTTGAGATCAAGTCTGGCTCGAAGATCTCAGACCTGGGCAAGCGCATCACCCTCAAGGTCGAGGCTGGCGACGAGGACGCCCTCTCGCGCGACCTCCTCAAGTCGGACACCTGTGGCCTTGAGATTCCCGAGATCGACCTCCACCTCCAGCCCGGCACTCTTGGTGGCCGCTTCACCACCGTCGAGGGTATCTTGAACGAGATTTACGACGAGCTCTCGACCAAGGTCTTCCGCACGGGCGACTCCGCCACTGCCGGTATCGGCCAGGCAGGCCGTGAGGACAAGGACGACAAGGGCTTTGCCACTTTCCTCCAGGGCCTCAAGGACATTATGGCCGTCAAGATGGACTTTACCCTCATCCTCGACGACCCGGTGGCCAACTCGTACCTCCAGAACATTAACGCTCCCGACCCCGACCCGGACATGACGATTGTCGAGTACGAGCGCACCCAGGAGCAGAACGACGAGCTCGGCATCTCGGACATGGTCCTTGAGGGCTACGAGAAGCCGGAGACCGTGACCGAGGTGGTCGAGGAGGTCGCCTAAGGGCGTGCAGCAAAAATTAGATATCACAAAACGCATTCAGAAAAGTGGAGGACGACGGCGGCCACACGCTTGCTCATCCCCAGCCCGCGAGGGTTTATAATGTAGTAGACATAAGTACTTAGTACTCTAGACGATGGACGTGTTGTATCATTGTGCCGCAATTCATGATGGAGCCAAGGCAGGGCAGAGGGAAGCAACATTGTGCCAAGCACGAGGTTTCATGTATTGATGACCGTCTATTCACAAGCAACTGAAAGTGCGACTCCCGTTACATCTCACTGGAGCCCATGGAATGGGACGGCATCCCGCACGCCGTAAGCGAGAAACGCCCGTGGATCTGTGGTTGCGATTGGGTGGATCTGCAGGGCGCGACTGCTTTCTTTTCAGCATCTAGTGTGTTTTCGATTTTAACCAATTTACTGTTATTTCTGTCCCCTACTTTCTTCTCCCTCTCTCCCTCTCCCCCATCATCCAATTTCTTGGCTGAGCGGTATTCCAAGCTAAGCCTCCAGTCCCATCGGGCGAGACTGCAGCCCTTGTTGGACCAGTGGGTGGTCGGTGTCGAATACCAGATCTGGTCGTGGACAGGGTACGAACGCCAGCGTTACGGATGACGGCTAGTGGGGACACCACAGGACGTGCACAATTGCCGAAGAGGCTGCAGCCATAGGCTCAGAGGCTCATAGGACCCGGAACATTCCCGATAGGCAGCTCGCATACGAGCTGGGCGTTCGGGCACTCTGCGCTCAACTCAATGGATGTGTCGCGGATACTTGTGCTAGCGGGTGGGTGGCTGGTCGGCCGCTGCGTCCGGTAACTGGGCGCCAGCGGATCTGGTCCACGGTCAACGGCCTTCATTGCGTGGCGTAATTCAGCCTCGTTTCTGCGTCCTGTGGAATGCCGGGGGGAGAAGAGAGCTGGAAACTGGACTTGAACAGTAGCATGCATCCCCCATGAGACAGTCGGTAGTCAGTCTGGCGCTATGCCGACCAATATATAGCATCATCCACATTCCGCTTCTCCTCCTTCTCCATCCATCCACTCCGGTTGATCCGCGAGTAAGCCATGTTTCTCCTCGTCGCGCTGTGTACGTTTTTTCTTTTCTCCTTTGGTGTAATCTAATAACATTCAGGCGCGCTTCCCCTCATTTCCGCCCGTAGCGGGCGGTACGCCGCCGCACACGACCTCGCCGCGCTCCTGGCGCCTGCCCTCGCGACGCCGCTGTACGGCTCGTCGGGTGGGTGTCCGTGCGCGGGTCCCGTGGCAGCGTTTGCGGACTGTCGCGCGTGCGAGCGGCAAGCGGGGGACTGTGGGCCTTGCTTTTCCATCTGCCGGAATGTGAGTAGCTTTGCGTAATTGTAGCTTTTTAAGCTGACGGATAGGCATCGGCGTGGAACGGCCTCGTCGCGTGCCACTCGTGTTTCTGGGGCGAGGGCGGGCTCGAGGACGTGGCCGACTTCTGCCTCGAGCGCGTCGCGGTGCGCAAGCACCTCAAGGCCGTGCGTGGCGAAGCGCAGTACCTCGCGGCGCAGCATGTGCTTGCGCACGAGCCAGAGATGCCAGAGATCAAGGCCAGGAGCCACAGTGTAAGCCAACCGTTATAACGACTTTCGGAGCTCACGCTCATGACAGATCCGCGGCAACGTCGCGCCCGCTGCGTGGGCCGCCCTCCTCCTCGCTGCCGTTCTCCTCTAACGCGTCACCCCTCCCCCGATTATTATAGCTGCGGCTGGTCCGCTTAATTCTTTGTCTACATAGGATGCATGTTCTTTATTGCCATGAGTGATGGACCGAGGGGGAGGCAAACTCGCAAGCTACTCGGCATTGACGAGCTCTTGGATCATGGAACACGGTGCCTCGCCGTCATGCCTGCCACATCTGGCACAACAACAACGTTACCATTATCCATCCGATACTTGATGCGGCATGGCCAGCGTAGTCGCTCGTCATCGAGCACCAGCGTCGCCCGGCCCCAACCGAGACCCTATACAAACTGCAAAGGCTCATGCATGATGGCATCCATCGTGCAAGCATGCACATCTCCTTCTAAAAAGAGTAAAAGAGTTCTGTTCATTCCACGGCAAGTATTAAAAAAGCGGTAAAAAAAAAAACAAATCGGTTATCATGATCACCAACGTATCCAATCTAGAGCAGATACGCAGCCAGCGCAGCGGCCGCGCCGCCGACCGCGAGGCCGGCACTGCGGCTCGCGAGGCCGAGCGCCGAGGCCCCGCTGCTCGCATCCTGCTCGGTAATACTCGTGTTCACCGCCGCTGCAAAGCTGCTCCCGCACGTCATTGTCGCCGTGGTGTTGAGGTCGGGATACACGCGCTTGGCAGTCGCCACGATCCTGCCGTCAGTAACAAAACGAAAACAGCCGTACGCACTTTGCAAAACACGGCGTGCACAGCGCGCCGCTCGCCATGGCGCTGTTCAGCGGCTGAATGGCAGACGACTCGCCCGCAAACAGGTCCTGCAGCCAGAGGAGCGTCACGGCCGTGCCCGTCGAGTTCTGGATCGCATTCGCCGTCTCGACCATGCACCAGTTCCTTTGCCGTCAGCCAAGAGCAAACCTTTTTCTTTGCACCCACCCCTGCGCGTCCTGCGAGCACAGGGCGTCGCGGTACGGATAGTAGTGGATCATGGTGTTTCTGATAAACGACACGAGACTCGCCGGGTCGCGGGTCTCGACGCCGCAGTCGCGCGTGATTGCCGTTTTCGCGCCGTCAATCGCCCACTGGTCGCACTTTTTCAGCGGACACATGCCGTCCAGCCACCCCTCGAGCGGGAGGACAATGCTGCCCCCGTTGCCGACCACGGGGATGAGGTCTGGAGTGGCGAGACACTCGCGCAGGCCGTTGTTGCCTGTTAGTTGGCCGCCGAGGCTGGCCGTGCAGCCCCTGAGAGGTCAGTGAGCTCTGGGACTGGGACTTACGCTGAGGTTCCAGGGAGAAGGGCGTCCATGTTGGTTCGGTGGGTATGGGTATGGGTATGTGGGTGGGAACCAGGCTGACTTGCGGTTTATGTATCGCCTGGCGATAGTAGCGCCCATGGTGGCGCCTGTGGTGGCGAGCAGGTTGCATGCAGTTGACGTTGAGACGAATGGCGACGACGACAGTCATGACGCACAGCGTATGACGCCGGACAGTGGACGCGAGTGCCAGGGAAGTGTGATGCAACGTTGTCAGCAGTCAGTCGTAGCAGGTTAACCAGTGTCATTGTCAGCAAGCTGTCAGCACATGCATCACCATCGCATGTCCTGGCCTTCCTCAGGCCGCAAACCCACTATTACCCGTGCCGCTACCATCTGCAAACAGTCCATAACAAATACAAACACTACACCTTGTACACGGTATCATTTGCCGCCATGATCTCGTTGCGCTTGTCCATTGCGTCCACGGCCTGGCGGCCCTCCTTGGCCGAGAATGCCTCGGCAGCAGAAAGGCCCTCGTTGACCTTTGCAAGAAGGTCGTTTAGCGCCATATAGTCATCGCCAGTTTCGAGGAACACTGCGGACAGGCGTTCGCGGAAGACGTCCAGGCGCGCCGGGGTGATCTCCCCTGTTGGCCCGCGGTCCGCCGCCGCTGCTGCCGCTGCCTCCTCCGCCTCCATCTCCGCCAGCGCTGCCTCGGCCTCCGCGTCCTCATCCACATCCATCCCGTCGTCCTCCGGCGTCCGTCGCTCGACCTGGCGCGCCTTCTCGCGTGCCCGTGTACGCTGGCTCTCCGACGGGCCAGTCACCTCCTCCTCGCTCTCGTTGTCCGAGTCGGTCTCGTCGTCGCTCTCAGCCACGCCCGCATTGTTAAGCTTGCGGCGCTTCCGGCGCTCGGGCTTCATCACCTCCTTGAAGAGCGCAAAGCGCAGCAGCTCCTCGGCGGCGAGCGCGTCCCGTTCCGTCACCTTCTCGCTCAAGCGCGCCTTGGCGTGGGCGGTCGCGAGACGGATGAGCGTTTCGAGCGTACGTGCCGTGAGAGGCGAAGTGCGGCGCTGGTTCTGCGCCAGGTCGTCGTTACGCAGTCCCGCGTACACGCTCACAATAAAGTCGGCGGCACCCTTGGTGAGGACCGGGTGGATGCGGTTCTTGGCGTATTGGACGTACTTCTTGACGAATGCGATAGAGAGCACCTCCTTGCGCTTGTTCCGACCGCGACCAGAGGAAGTAGTGATGCCTCCGTGGAGGAGCGGGTTGAACTTTTCGAACACTGGTGTCTCCGTCGCGCGCGATTCCTCCACCTCACCGCCAACATCGAGGTGCTGGTCAATGTTCTCCACTGCTGGCGCACCCTCCTCGACGCCCGGCTGGAGGTAGCGGTGCATACGCAGCACGTGCTCCGAGATGAGACGGTCGCGCGCCTCGTCTGAGTCGTCGGTGACGACGAACAGCAAGTCGAAACGCGAGAGGAGCGAGTCGGGAAGAGCAATGTTGCGGTGCGGGTCCTTGTGCACGTCGTACTGGCCGTAGATGGGGTTGGCGGCAGCGACGACCGAGCAGCGCGCGTTGAGCGTCGTGTGAATACCAGCCTTGGCGATAGTCACCGTCTGCTGTTCCATCACTTCGTGGATCGCGACACGGTCGACATCCGACATCTTGTCAAACTCGTCGATACACACTACGCCGCGGTCCGCAAGGACCATTGCACCAGCCTCGAGACGCCGCTCCCCCGTGTCCTTGTCCGTTGTGACCGCCGCAGTGAGACCGACACCAGACGAACCACGACCAGTGGTGGCAATTGCCAGCGGCGCCGTGTTGAGCACAAAACGAAGCATTTGCGACTTTGCCGTTGAGGGATCACCGACCATGAGTATATTGATATCACCACGAATGTGACCACCGTTCTTCAGGTTCTTCTCCTCGCCACCAAGCAGCAGCAGCAGAACCGCCTTCTTGATGTGCTCGTAGCCGAAGATTGAGGGGGCGAGTGACTGCGAGAGGAGATCATATATGTTCTTCTGCTTTGACATCTTGTTGATGTTGCGGATGTCAATGTCCGTAAGGGGCGCCTGGGCAATGCCGCCGCCCTGCTTGGACGACAGCAGAATAACATTGTTTGCAATAAGCTGGGTGCTGATGGGTCAGAGACGAAAGGAACAGTTCACCCACTGGAAACCACGCGAGCCTTGGCCACCACCCAAGCTCTTGTACACGCCGACAAGCTGAATACGGTCTCCGGGCTTGCACACGTCGACGAGGTCGTCGCCGAGCACGACCTCCACGCCGCGGGGGAGCTGACCAGGCGGTGCGCGTTCCGGCATCTCCTGAATGTTGATAGCCTGGTGGTCACGGAAGGTCGAGAGGCCGAACTCCATCAGTAGCGGGTGTCCCTCGCCGTCGTCCTGCGGGATGACCGTCGTCGTCCCAGTCTGGGCGGCGGAGGGCGCGATCATTGAGCCGTCGTGGTAGTTGCGCGAGTGGAACTTGTTTGTCAATGGGCAGTAGTGAATGGATTTGAGCATCTTGGGTCGTACGAGAGAACCTAATGTCAGCAGGTTTCAACTGGTCGTCGACCTACACCGTGTTACGATGCCCTCGAGGGATACCATCTTTCCAATCTGATGACTGCGCAGTGTCCGGGGATTGCAGTGGTGAGAGCCGAATGCGCCGCGAAGTCCACAGTAGTACGCCTTTTCATGGATGTCGTGCTTGAGCGGGTCGTGGAGCGCCTGCACGAGCTGGAGAAGGGCGGCGTCGAGTGCGGGCAAAAACTCCATCGGCTTGTCGAGCAGCCCCTTGGCATATTCTGCATTGTACCCGCGCAGGTCGTCGAGGTTGACAATAAGCCGCACCTGCTCCATGTCCAACATGCGCCGGATCGACTCGCGGTAGTTGTAGTCTGCCTGTGTCTGTGCGCGGGCGTGAGTGGCGCGCGGCGGGGACAAGACAAAAATCTAGAAGACGAGAAACTCACCTCGTCGTCGAGAAACTCGACAAACTGACGGGCGCGGTCGCGCTGCAGGTCGTCGACGGCCATCGGCGCCGGGTCCTGCGTTGTAGTCTCTGCCATGGTGGAGACTGAGGGTAGTGGGGGTGTTGTTGATGGTGGAGAAGAGGGAGTGGGAAACGACGAGCAAGAAGAGGCAGGCAAGCCAATGTCGCGTCCAGGGACACTACGACGCGCGCTCGCAATCAGACGCGTCGCGTTTTGAATTACATAATGAACCCTAAATGACGTGTCTATCATTGATAATTCTGACTCCGTGGCTCTAAATGACGGAATAACAGTGTGGAGCCCCGAGTCCTTGGTAGGTGTTTCTGGATGATTCCTCGCGCCGCTGGCTTTACTGCACGCTGCACTACTGTAATACTACTGTGCTGGATTCTATCATCGTCGTCGGCGGGATTCTCGAGGTCACCATCCCGAGAGCATCCTATCACCCTTACTTCAACTTCTCGACATCTTCTCATTCTCCTTTTCCCATTCCCATCATCTCGTTTTAATCTTTCTGAAACTATCATAGACAATTACAATGGTACGGCCTCCCCGCTCGTCGTCCACTAACCCCAGGCTGACCAGCTCAAAGCCGAGGCGAACAAGGCGTTCGCCGCCAAGGACTACGAGAACGCTATCAAGCTGTATTCCGACGCGATCGAGCTCGACCCCACAAACCACGTTCTCTACTCGAACCGCTCCGCCGCCAAGGCCGGAAAGCGCGACTACCAGGGTGCCCTCGACGATGCCGACAAGGTGCGTCTGGTGAACCACACCGTTTAGACAGCCCTGCCACAGCGCGTGATCGTCCTTTTGCTGACCACAGACCATCGAGCTCGACCCCAAGTTCGCCAAGGGCTTTGCGCGCAAGGGTGCGGCCCTCCACGGTCTGCGCCAGTACCCCGAGGCGGTGATGGCGTACGAGGAGGGCTTGCAGGCCGACGAGAACAACGACATGCTCAAGCGCGGTCTCGCCGACGTGCGCCGCGCGATGGACGCTGAGATGGGCCCGGGGGGTATGGGCGGCATGGACATGGGTCTCGGGCAGATGTTCTCCGACCCCAACCTTGTTACCAAGCTCAACAACAACCCCAAGACCGCCGAGTTTATGAAGGACCCTTCGTTCGCCGCCAAGGTCGCCCAGCTTCAGGCCAGCGGCGGCAAGGCGGACATGGCGCAGCTCTTTGGCGACAAGCGCATGCTCACCGTTCTTGGTGTGCTGATGGGTGTTGACATTGTGAGTTGAATTCAAGTAAACGACCTAACTCTCAGGATGCGATGGAGCGCCCCGAGGGCTCGAATGAGATGCCGCCTGGTGTGTCAGCCCAGCAGCCGACGTTCACCCCTGCCTCTCCGCCGAAGTCGCCTCCTCCCAAGAAGGAGGCACCCAAGGAGGAGCCCAAGGAGGAGCCGATGGAGGTCGACGACGACGAGGCCAAGGCGAAGAAGGCAGCCGACGAGCTCAAGACTCAGGGCAACACGGCTTACAAGGCGCGCAAGTTTGACGAGGCCATCGAGCTCTACGAGAAGGCCTGGGAGACGTACCCCAAGGACGTCGCGTACCTGACCAACCTTTCTGGTGAGTTTCAAGACTGTGTCGCGTAGCACTGACAGCAGCCGTCTACTTCGAGAAGGGCGAGTACCCGAAGTGCATCGAGGTTGCCGAGAAGGCCGTCGAGGAGGCGCGCGAGCTTCGTGCCGACTACAAGGTGGTTGCCAAGGCGTACGGCCGTATCGGTACTGCGTACAGCAAACAGGGCGACCTCGACAACGCGATCCTCTACTTTGGCAAGTCGCTCACTGAGCACCGCACGCCGGACGTCCTCAACAAGCTGCGCGAGGCGGAGAAGACCAAGGCTGAGGCCGCGCGCCAGGCGTACATCGACCCTGAGAAGGCAGAGGTCGCTCGCGACGAGGGCAACACCGCGTTCAAGGGTGGCGACTTTGCCTCAGCAGTCAAGCACTACACTGAGGCGATCAAGCGCTCGCCGACCGACCCGCGCGGTTACACTAACCGCTCTGCCGCGTACACCAAGCTGATGGCTCTTCCCGAGGCGCTCAAGGACGCCGAGGAGGCCATCAAGCAGGACCCGACGTTCATCAAGGCCTACATCCGCAAGGCGCTCGTGCAGCAGGGCATGAAGGAGCTGACCGCCGCGCTCACGACTCTTGAGAAGGCAAGCGAAAAGGACACCGAGGGCAAGCACCAGCGCGAGATTCAGCAGACGATGAGCAAGATCATGATGGAACTCCAGGCGCAGCGTTCGACTGAGACGGACGAGCAGACGTACGAGCGCGCCATGCGCGACCCCGAGGTGCAGGAGATTATGAGCGACCCGATCATGCGCCAGATCCTCTCGGACGCGCAGCAGAACCCCAGGGCTCTCCAGGACCACATGAAGAACCCGATGATCAGCCAAAAGAGTGAGTAGGAGGAGTGTAGGGGATTGAGGCTTGCTACTGACCTCTTCGCAGTCCAAAAGCTTGTCAACGCGGGCATTATCCGCACGAGGTAAATTGCGTCTTGTGCGCTGCCGCGCGTCAAGAGCTCAAGAGTCAGTAGTAGTGCATTTGCAGTAGTGTGTAATGTCATTGTCATTGTCATCGTCGCAGAACCACAACTGTCATTGTCAGTCCAGGCGTGTTGATTATTCGATTATGTAATCCTGGGTGAAACCGGGAGGGAAGGTCGAGTCAACCATCGTCATCATGTTTGGATCGTGTTGCCACTGACCACCCTCTTCGACTTGCACCAAACAGGTCGCTGCTATCATCTCTCCAATTCTCATCACTATCACTTTCTCTCTCACCATCACCATTGCACCCTCATCCCCAATGCGTTCCGACGCTCCCCGAGCATCACGCCGAGAGGCATTCCCTCGCGTAGAATACGACATAGGCAGCAACTCGCACCACGCCCCGCCGTTCCCAAACCACCTCCTGCGCCTCGAATGGGTCGCCCGCGCGGCATCCTACGCGTGGCATCGGCACGGCGGGCCTTTGGACGTTGTGGGATTTCACCTTGCTGTAGCTGATAAAGCTCTCGAGCTGTGAGTTTTGCACAAAGGATGGCACGAGGATGGAGGTATGCAGCCGAAGCTGGAAACTGACCACAGGAATCTTCGGCGCCGTGGGCCATTTGGTTTCAAACCCATCGAGCTGTGGAAACACGACAGCGAGGCCATGATTGACACCGCATACGGACTCGCCATCGAAAGTCTGGCTGAAGACAATCCTCTTCGACACCAACCGCTTGAGGCTGGCGCACGAGCCCTCGCCCGGGCAACTTTGGACTGGTGCTATTGCCGGTTGTGGGATGCACGTACCGACCTTCCAGATGCGGAGAAACACCCGTTCGACCCCGCAACGCTGGCACGATACGAGACGCCGCACCAGCACTTCTGTGCATGCAAGCCCAAGCCGGAACCCATTCCGAGAGCCAAAGTATCGCAGATCAAGCGGGAGCGGAAGCTCGCCCACGCGGCGGATGCCGAGCGTCGCTCTCAGAAGAGTGGTGGCAGGAAGAAGAAGCGAGAGGCAGTGAATCTGCCTTCCAGGCTCCGCCATATGACATTGGCATGACTTCCGTTCACAACACCTGGACCGCAATCACATCAACTACTGCATTCCGTTGCCATCCGCCACCACCAAGCCGCGTCCACTTCATTTCCAACGTCGTAACCATCATGACAATGCGCCTCTATACGCCTGTAGCTGTCTGTACACCGTATTGCTGTATTAAGCACCTCACAATATGTAAATCTCTGAGTATCATCTCATGGGCTGCGGCGTCTCTTCGAGGAAATGAGCGGGGTGGGCCGGGTCGGCGTGGTTCCGCGGCCGGCGAGAGGGGACGACGGGAGTGAGCTTGTGGACGATCGGGTTGGCGGCTCGTGCACAGTCGGGGCCGGGGGCGAAGTGCCAAATGAGACGGTAGAGGGTTCATTTGGTGTCTCAGAGGTGAGCAGCTGTGTCGCCGGGCGAGGAATCGATGAGGGGGGGAGCGAAGTAGAGTCCCGACCTCCATACGCTGTCGGCAATGCAGTCAAGGCTGAGGAATCGAGGATACATTCCGACTCGCCCTCGTCCGCCTTCTCGTCACCGTCCTCCTCCTCCCTCGCTCTGCTCTGACCGCTGGGCCCGCGATTGGCTGCGGCCACCGCCTCGGGCGTGAACTCGTCCCGCTCTCCGATCCCTTCAAAGGCGACGGCAATGAAACACGCCAGTAGGCTGGGATGGCCGTCCGCAAAACCCCCGTCGAGGCGCGTGCCGTTCTGTAATATCCCAACTGGCCGAGACACGCGAATTGTCCTGCTGTCCTTGTTGATCGTCGCGCTGAACCACACGCTCCCGGCTAGGAAGAATGCTCGTGGGAGGTCCAGAGCGTGTGCGTATGCTGCGCACTCCACAACTCGCTCGAGGGCACCGATCAGTCGTCGCAGACGAGGCTTGCTGACTTTCGAGCTCAGCTTGAACCGCCACTTGTGATCATTGTCTATCCAAGTGCGAGCCACTCCGCCACACGCGAGATAGTTGTCCAGATCGAGAACCAGCTCATCGCACATTTCGATTCCCCTCTTTGCCTCAATCGTGCCCGCGACGTGCGAGGCGAGAAGGGGCGACGCGTCCGGAACGGCCCTCATCAACGAAATGTCCAGTTCGGCGGAGGACGCAACGACGTCTACTTGCGCCATCGCCAACAAGAAAAATGGTACTGGGAAGAGGGCATTGACGAGCGGCTCGATCAGAGGCCGCCAAGCGCCATACACGGCCGCCACGTGCGTATTCTCGTGCCGGAACGCTGGCTGCCGGGCGGTGTGGAGCGAGTTTACGGTCGCCACCCCGACAGGGTCGAGGGTAAGATTCTTAGCCTCCAGGGTCTTTACTAGATCCTCCACATAGTAGGGCAGGACGAGGCGCTCTGGCTGAATCTCCAGAAATCGTGCTGTCAGCCCTGACGATTTCTCCACTGGCATTAGCTTGTCTTGCATCGCACTTGCACTCACGGGACTGGAGGAGAGTTCTATCGCGCAAGAGACGCGTAATGATCGTCTTGCTTGCGCGCCGCCCGGCGTCGGCGTCCGCGAGGGATCCCGGTGTCCCTGTTGCTGCTGGAGGCGGCCCTACTGGAATCCGAAAATGTACCGCTGGGTCCCGGTGGGTCAGCAGCGAGCTCGGAGACTGGGTGAGGAGGTCGGCCATGGTAGGAGTACGTGTGAGGATGCGGAGCTGTGGCGCTGTGCCGATGTGGAGATGTTGTGATGTTGTTGATGTTGTGAACGGCATGCATATTCAGGCCTCAGGCAGTGGCGAACGCCACCGTCGCGTCACCAACGCGTCCAGGCGGTCGCGGGCGGTCGCGGCCGGATCCGGAAAGGTGACAACGTCATCCCCCGGGGGGTCGGGCAATTGAGGCTGTGGGCGGATGCGCAGGCAGATCGGCAGAACCATGAAAGCTGCGCAGAAATTACGAAGAAATGTGGAGATCGAGAGTGATTGATTAGCTGATATGATTAGAAGCAGCTTTGTTGTTGTTCCCAACGCACCCTCTCTACTCTTCAAGTTTGCATTCTCTCATCCATCTCGACACGCACAAGGAAAAGCCCACGAACAACAGCAATCTACATTCACTCTTTCTCTCCCTCTCACCACTCACGATGGAGAAACTCCCTCCACCGCCGTCCCGTACGCCAGACTCGATCCGCTCCCGCTCCGCGACTCCCGAGCAGACGCCCGGCCAAAAGCGCAAGGCATGGTGGGCGACAAAGGGCAAGGTGTGGGGCGACAAGGCGCAGGGTTGGAGCGACACGGTCGGCGCGCACGTCAACGGCTTTGCGGAGCGCAGACTGGGAACCGAGGCGTTCTATCCCGTCACGGGGGACCTGCCAAAGGAGATGGATAAGGCGGCGAGGATCCTCAAGACGTTTACTGGTGAGTCTGGGGAGGGGATGGGATGCCAGCGAGCGGGGAGTGTGGGATAGTGGAGTTTGTTGTGCGGGAGCGATGCCGGCGACGACGCCGGCTGCCGGACCCGAGCACACCGAGCGTGAGGCGACGCACGTGTGGCGAAGCACTGCCCACCGCAAACTACACATGCTACACATCTCTACTGTGCGACATGCTGTGCAAAGACGACCTTCCGCGCGGTCGTTTTATGTAGAGCCTTTGTGGCATACGTCGCTGCGTTCGAGGCAATCTCACGGAAACTACGACCACAGCGTCGGCGCGTCACTGGAATGTGGGTCTCACTGACACGCAGAGGAGGGCATCGTCACGACGGAGAAGGGGGCAAAGGGCAAGAAGCGTGTGCTGCGCAAGATCCCGCCAAAGGTCATCAAGCAGGCCAAAGGTCTTGCCATCTTCACAGCGATGCGCAGCGGCATTGCACCGCTCGGCGGCGCAGGCGGCACGGGCGTTGTCGTCGCCAAGCTCCCTGACGGATGTGAGTACCTCTGTCCCTCCCTTTCTGACTTCAGCATGGTCCGCCCCGTCGTCGATCACGCCGAACAACCTCTCAACAGGCTTCCTCCTCGGCGTGGACATCTACGACTGTATCCTCGTGATCAACACGCAAAAAGCGCTCGATTCATTTGGCACACACAAGTTCACGCTGGGCACCGAGCTTGCCGTCGTTGCTGGGCCGTGGGGTGCTGGCGCGGCTGTCGAGGCGGGCGTGATGGACCGCTCGCCCGTCTTCTCGTACGTCAAATCGCGTGGGCTATATGCTGGCGTCGAGATCGTCGGGCAGGTCTTCGTCGAGCGCTTCGACGAGAACGGTATGATGTACCACTGGCCGGGGATCAAGGCAAGAGATATTGTGAGTCGAGCGGGCAGCTCAAGATCCTCTTGAGATTCGGAAGTTGGACACGGCTGACTCCAGCTCACTGGAAAAGTTCCCGTACCGGTTGAGGCGGGCCGTCTACAAGCTGCATTGAAGGACGCGGAATCCGGCCGCGCCCAGTCGCGCACGCTCGGCGGCGCGCTCGAGGCCGAAGTGAACAAGGACGGCATCCCGCTCGCCGAGATGCCAGTGGACGAGCTCGCGCTCGACGAGGGAGAGGTGCTCAAGCTGCCGCCAACGCCGGAGATGACGGACGGGCACGAGTGCGAGAGCGACCCGGAGACGGAGGAGATTATTCGTCGCTCGGGGAGGAATCCGCCCGCACTGCCCCCTCGTCGGCGGCCGGGAACCGCCCCGCCGAACATGGATCCGGGATCGGAGCCAGACAATGCCGCCGCATCCACCTCTGCTGCGCCGCTCGTGCAGGGCGTGCCCCCGCCGCTCCCGCATCGTCCGGGCGAGATGCCGCCATCATATGATGTATCGGAAGCAGCTGTCGACGCACAGTACGACGCGCCCGAGGGTCCCCCGTCACACGTTGCTACCGCTCTCGCCGCCGCAGCTGCCAGCGGGCCACCACCGCTTCCTGCTCGCGCGCCAGGCCACACCATGAAGAGGGATTCCAGTCCCAGGTCTCCCCACTCCCCACTGTCGCCGACGCTTGTCACCCCTTCCTCCCCCACAGTATCTACGCACGCCCCGCCGCGCCCCACGACGCCCGAGCTGGTCGCGCTCGGCGCGCCGGCCGAGATGGATGCGAGTGAGCGACGGGAGTGGGAGCAGGCGTTTGCGGAGCGCATGGGGGGTCTGAGCGTCAAGGAGAAGCCACGGGAGGAGCGCGAGCCTGAGTCGCTGTTGTAGTCTTAGTTAGTGGATTCTATAGATGAGATTGATGTACAGTCATGCATGTCATGAACAGAGCACATTACGCAGGGACCTCCCAGTCGTACGCGAGCACATCTAATTGTCAGCCCCACCCAAACAATACAACTCACCCTCGACGAACGGCGAAATCTTCTCCTTGACGACACGCACATGTTCCTCGCTCGCAGCATACGTATCGAGCGCCTCGCGCGACTTGAAGACAGAGTACAGGCCATAGTCGAAGCCCTTGGCGCGCGCCTCGATGAGCGGCGGGCCAATGTGCATCTCCTCTGGGCCCGCCAGCGCCTTGAGCTCCGCAATGCCCTTTTTGACGCTCTCGGCGTCCGAGCCAGCGCTCTGCGGCTTGAGCTTCCAGATGACAATGTGGATGATCTCTGTCCGTCAGTGGAAACCCTCGCGAGTTTGGAAACTCACTGCCCATGGTTGGTGAGGGGGTGTGTGAATCCAAGAAATCGATGATGGCACCGAACGCTCTTCCGCTCATGATGACCCACCGCGGTGCGCGGTGCGCGGTGCGGCTGGCTGCCAATCACGTCATACCGACCGACCACTCCACAACCCACAACCCACAATCCAATCCACAACCCAACAAAGTCTCCGTACAACACTCCCGCTCTCCGTTCATGGGCCGCATAGCGCACGACGCGCCCCCGCCGCCCCAGTGGCCCGAGGACGTGTGCTACCTCGCCCGTCCGCGGCTCGAAAAGACGTTCCCAACCGACCTCGTGCCGTTGTTGCTCGGTACGCCGCTGCCACTGTAGCCTCCACTCACCTCCTAGATGGCTCGCCGCGGTTCGCGCCGCATCCGACCCCGCACCCCGCTTCTGTCGGCATCAAGCGCGTATCTGACCCGGCGCACCCCGCGAACGGGCAGCGCTGCCTCGTCGCCAAACGCGGCATCAAGGCCGGCGAGCTCGTCCTCCCGTATCTCGGCGAAATCCACGCAACCTTCTCCCGTGCCGAAGGCGAGTCTCCTGCCCGTGAGCGTGACCGTGAGCCCCCGCCGCAGCCGTCGCACGAGGAGAGCGACTACGACCTCTCGCTCCTCCGCCTCTCTGCGTCCGATCCGCGCAATCCGTACCCCGGCTACCATGTTAGTATTGGGGTAGACGCGGCGGGGATGGGGAACGCCGCGCGCTTCGTGAATGACTATCGCGGAGTCGGGGGCGCGCCGAATGCAGAGTTCCGCCTCGGTCGTGGGCCTGGAGGCGAGCTCAGGATGGAGGTCTGGAGCGGACGCAAGGGGATCAGTAAAGGCGAGGAGGTGCTCGTTAGCTATGGCAAGGGCTGGTGGGGCGCGCGGAGGTAGCATCGTACATTGCATTACATTACATTCTGAGTCGGCATCTACATTCTATGCACAGTCTATTCTCGCCAGGACCACGCCCACGCGCCCTCCTCTGGCGCGAGCGGTGCGGCAAACTCTGCGCGCTCGGCCCGCCGCCGAACAATGTGCGCGGTGGTATCCACCATCGTGAGGGTGAATCGCCTTTCGTCGCCATCCTCCTCTTCTTCGTCTTTAGTAACGACGCCGACACAGCCGAGGAGCCACTGCAGCCCGTCGGCGAGGGGCACGCGGCGGCCGCGCGCCGAGTCCGGCACGGCGGTCGTGGGGAGGATGGGCAGTGCGGCGGGGCTCGGCTCGAGAATGAGGAGCGCGGCACCGAGGTGGGACGCTGCTGCGCGCGCGGCGGCAATAAGTGAGAGATATGCTGCCGCGGGGGTTCTGCTGTCAGAGACTATGAGGAAGGAACACTTTACTCGGCAAACGGGTCATCGGGGTGGTTCTCGTCGCGCGCGTCGAAGAGCGCGAGGATGTCGTACAGCACAATGAGCGACGGGGAGGGGAGCGTGTATACTGCGGTTGTGGCGGATGCGGAAGTGGTAGTGGACATCGGAGTGGGAGTGGGTGCGGAGGAGGTAAGGAGGGAGAGGAGAAGGCGCACATGCCCCGGAGAAGGACAGTAGCGCATATCGACGCGCTCGAGGCGTGCAGTGCGGAGGTGCGGTTCGTCCTCGTCTTCCAACGCAGCATGGAACGCGGCGCGGGGACCAGTGACTATCAGAGCGTGCCGAGGTGTCGCAGCGCGGGGCGAAGTGGAGTGGAAGGCGGGGAGCGAGCCCACGGTAACGACCCATGCTGCTGCATTCAGCGGCGCGCTCGGCGGGAGAGGACCGAGGACGGCTGCTTCGCGGGGAAGAAGGGCCGGCGGTCCTGCGGAGCTATTGTCAGCATGTAGAGAGACGGACTCACGTGTCCAGCAGTGCAGCGAGCGGGACGCGGAGCTCGCTGTCGATGTCGCTGTCGCTGTCGGTCATGATGGTGATGAAGACAAGACGAAATGGGAATGCTGGTGCGGAAGTACGGAAGTCGCGATTCCTGGAAATGGCCACCTTGTCGTCATCGCATCCGACTCCCATGGATCGTGCTTTGCTGCATTCTTGTTGCCACCCATTCCCTCGCGACGACCAACACCATGGCCGCCGCCGCAGACATCCCTCTCGCGGAGTGGGAGGTGCTCGGCCCGTTCCCCGCGGGTATGCGGGAACACCCCTTCCTCTCCTCCCCCTTGCACGCCTATAGCCCCCCGAACGCCGACTTTAGTGAGGAATCAACAGATCCAACAGACCCCGACCTCGCGTTCGCCCTCGGGGAGATCCCATTCGGCGCAACCGCCCCGCCCTCGGCGTACGTCGCTGGCGGGCGTGCACTTTGGCGCCGCTTTACCGGGCCGCGCATCGCGTTCCCCGAGGTCGACTGGCGGTCGCTGCGGCGCGACCGCGGCTGGGCGAGTATCCAGTATTCTGTGCTCGCGCGGTCCTGTATAATAATCCCGGACACTGGGAGAGATGTGCGTGTGAGAGTGGACGCAAACTGCGCCGAGTACGCATTTGTACGCGAGGGAGACTCACGGGTCGTGTGGCATAATGGCGACATGTACGATTATGCAGGTACACCCGAAGGCCAGAGGGGTCTGAAACCCGGCGCAGCGTCCAACTTTGCTCGCGCGCTCGCTCTTCCTGCTGGGAAGTACGCCGTTGTCGTGCGCGCATTGTACGAGGTGCGGCTGTTTGGGGACAGCGACGACCCCGCGATCGAGCTCAAGTTCCGCGTCGTGCCCGATTTCCCCTGCGGGCCACCACAGAGACCCCGCGACGCCCAGCCCGAACTGGTGCTCGAGCAAGGCTCCTTCCCGGACATCGTGGACGGGTGGTTTATGGGACAGTGGGCGACGCTCGAAGTTCGCGCCCTCCCTGGCTCTGGATCGAGGGTGGCTACTGCCAGTGGGAGGCTGCCGGGCGTATTCCTCGAGTCGGGCCAGGTGCGCGTCGCGGCTGGGCAAGCGCGGCGGATCGCGATGCGCATCACCCAGTCGGCACCTGTCACCGCGGAGACTGTCGATATCACTGTCGATGGCGCGGTCACGATCACTCTCCCGCTCACACATCGGAAGAGAAGCGAGGCCTTCCGCATGACATTCGCGTCACCGGAGGGATACTGGCCCGCATGCGTGTCCACTGCCCTCGTCGTCCCGCCTCAAGAGAACGACGGTGACACTGTCAAGGAGACGCCCCCAGTGCTGCTGGCGCTGCACGGCGCCGGAGTCGACTTTGCCTCGCCGTTCTGGGCGTCCGCGATGCCGCCCATTCCGGGCATGTGGGCTCTTCTTCTCTCGGGCCGCAACGAGTGGGGCGAGGACTGGCACGGCAGCAGTCTCGCTGATGTGTGGGCTGCGCGCGACGCGCTCGCGCCCGCCCTCGCCGTTATTGGGGTTACGGTCTCTCGCGAGACCGTCCTCCTTGGACATTCGAATGGCGGGCAGGGCGCGTGGTACGCTGCCATGCGGTACCCCGCGCGTATCCGCGGCGTCGTCGCCGTAGCGGGATACACCAGCATCGCGGACTATGTGCCCTACACCGAGCTGTAAGTGGGAAATTGTAGTGTCTTTCTGACGCCAGGACCGGGAGGCAGTATGCCGACCCCGCGCTGCTGGGTATCCTCTCCGCGTCGCTTGCGGGGTATGACGACGCGCTGCACGCGTCGAATCTCGCGAGCGTGCCCGTGCTCGCGGTACATGGGGGGGAAGACGAGAATGTTCCCCCGCGCCATGGGCGGACGCACTTTGCCGTCCTCTCCTCCTGGCTGCACACCCACCAGTCCCCAGACGTAACATACGTCGAGGTGCAGGGTATGCCGCACTGGAGGGACGGCATCCTGCGGCATCCTGCGATCGTCGCCTTTCTCCGGCGGATACCCCCGCAGCGCACGGTCGACGAGGTCCGCGACGCCGGGTTCACGCTCACGTGTGCGAACCCCGACGAGAACGGCGGCAAGGCAGGGATTCGGATCGTCGAGCTCGCTGTCCCCGGCCGCATTGCGCGGCTCGACGTCAACGCCCTCCAGTGGCGCCGTGATGGCGGGCTCGTCATGCGCGGGACGAACATCCGCCGGATCGAGCTCTCGGGACAGGGCGGGACGCAGGTCGTAGAACGCAAGAATGGGAACTGGGTGCCATTGGAGACAGGGGGGCCCCGCCCCATTCCCCCGGTGCGCGCCTACGGTCCCATGATCCGCCTCCTCGCGTCCGTGGGCCCCATGGTCATCGTCGTCCCGGACGAGGACACGGATTCTGCTGACAAGTCTACCGCGGCCCCAATCGTCGCCCTCGGCACGGCGTACGCGCACGACCTGCACGTGTACCACCGTCTCGACTCGGTTATTCTGCCCGCAACTGCCGCGCTCCGGGACCTCGCGGCGGGCCAGCTGGGCGCCGGCAACGTCGTCGTCCTCGGTCGCCCCGAGGAAAACCTCTTCGCTGCGTGGATGGTTGCCCAGCGCCGCACACCTGGTACGCGATCATTCATAACAGTGCTGACGCCAGTATCATTTCCGACGCAGGGGCTGCTCGCGGTCGATGAGCGCGTCGTGTGGGAACGCGGCGCGGGTGAGTGGACATGGAAGCAGACTACATCTGACGACAGGCATCATCGCCCTCCACCCGCACCCCACGTCTCCGCGCGGGCTCGCAGCGCTCGTGGCCGGCAACGACATGGCAGGCCTGTATCGTGCCGCCCGCCTCCTTCCGCTGCGCACTGGCGTGCCCGTCCCGGACTGGGTGGTGGTCACCCCCCGCTGCGCCTGGCAGGGCGCTGGGGGACTCGCGGGCGCGGGCTTCTGGAGCGGCGAGTGGGGGTGGAGCGAGATGTGCTGGATGGACCGGGAGTGAATTGAGATCAGAAGCCAAGAGGGAAGGGGACCTGCACCTGTACATTGGAATCCGATGTCAGCAACCAGGGAGAATGAAGAAAATGCCGTCGGAACAGCAGATGTCGCTGGCTGGAACAATGTATCCATATCTCTGCTTTAAGCGCACACACAATAGCCGCCGGCGGTAGTGGCGAGGCACGTCCGAAGGCGGATGTGTCGCCGATGGGTGTTGCTGGCGGCCGATTATTCTCTGGTTCCCGACTGCAGACTCGGGATTTTCCAGACTTGCAAACTTTCACCTTTTCGTTCGTTGTTGTGGTGTACGACGCTTTGAGGATCGAGGACGCATCGGACGCAACTAATCCCACTAGTCCACACGCACCCAACCCGGACAAGCGCCACCGTCACACAGAGGCCCGGCAGCCACAAACCACACAGCAAGGCGGCCAGCTCGAAACGGCGGCCGTCGTACTACGCTCCGAGTCTGGTACGAGGTACAGCATCCTCTTCCTCCGTTGCCTCCGCTAGCTATGTCTGGACAGGCGCACGGCCGATTGCTTCCCGTGAATGCGAATGACAGGGACTAATGTCTCATCTCGCCGCGTCGCCGCGTCGCGACGTGCTGATACTGGGTGGTGTGCTGGCAAAACTGCGCGCAGCTGCGCGGCTGCGCGGCCACTCGAGCGCGTGTTGCTCCTGCTTGTTGCTACTTGCTGCGCCTCCGTCCGCATGCCGTCATACCTGCCCATTTCGCGGAGACCCTGCGTGCCGGCATGATCGAAACGTGGCCAGCAAGGGGTCGTCGCCGATACCGAGCGCTGGGCGCGGAGCGCGGAGGCCGGGCAGCCCGGATGAGGAAGGGTCCGGAGGAGAGAGGGACCGGAGGGAACTAAGGTTTGGAGGTTGGCCTCGCGGGCGACAGGTCAGGTCAGGCAAGGTCAGACCTGCGGTTCAGGCAGCTCTAGTAGCTATGGTTTCTGTTCTGATCCTAGATGAACCACAGCGTGATCTTTTGAATACATGAATGGCTGGCCTATGGTCTCGGGAACGCTCAGGTTAACCCAGGTTGCATGTTGCAGGTCGCAGGTCGCAGGTAACAGGTAACAGGTATCAGGATTGCCCGGGCGGCATGGCGGCCGTACGTCAGCACGGGCGTGATCAGTGGCATTCATCTGGTGCACTGGTGGTTTCAGCGCGCCATGTTGCTCGCGTCCCGCGGTGCACATGCTCCGAGCGAGATGGGAATGGGATGAGAGATGGCAAGATGAGGGATGAGAAAGGGATGGAATCGATGAGATTGATGGCATTGATCGTAACATCATTGTGCTGTTCCCTCCCTTCGGTACCTCGGTGACTCGCTCGGTCATCTCGAGTCGTCCGCACCATCCACTCACTATCCATCAGCGTCTGCCCGCCGTCGGTCGTCGCAAGTCCAGTCAACCTAGAAGCTAGCTAGACCGGATCGGCGGATGGATCTGGATCGCCCCGCTTCCGAGCAGCGTTTGATTGATTGGCATGATTGGCGCGCACCAGAATTTTTGATCCCGTCAACCGCCCAAACGCCCAACACCCGCCCGCCGCCTCGTTTTAATTATTGATCTTTGTTGGATTTTTTTTCTTTTCCTGCCTGCTGCGAGATCTTGCTGCCAGTTGCCAGATTGTGCTTTCTCGCTCTGCTGCTCTTGCGCCGTGCTTGTGCCTTGTGACCCCCCGTGTCTTCCGTGCCCCCCCCCGTCTGGACCCTGAGACCGTGTCGGTCCCTTCCGGGCCATCCCCTGGGCCGGCTCGGCTGATTCCTCCTCTGCTCGCATTCCTTGCCGGTCTTTGGCCTTTGGATCTTTGGATCTCTGGGCTCTGGCTTTTTTGGCCTTGTCCTTGTGCCTTGATGCCTTTGGCCAGCCAGCAATTAGCAAGGCCAGGCAAATCCTGCCGCCCCAGCTCCTGTCCTCTTGTGTCCCTGTGCCTATGGATTGCATGGGATTGTGATGGTGGAATTTTCGTCGTCCATGCGCGCGCGTGTGTGTGTGCTTCTCTTTTCTGTGCGATCCTGCGTTCCCCCTCCAAGCGCCGCAGCGCCGCCTCTGCGATTGTGCCCCTGTGCTGGCCCCCTCTATCTTTTTTGGCGCTAGTGTGACTCTGGCACCGTGCATCTTGTGTGCATCCCTTCCTCGGGTTCTTCTCTCGTTCGCTGGCCCCCCGTTCTTTCTCCCTTCCTTGCCTTCCCTCCTGCCCTCCTCCTCCCCCCCAGCTCCCGTCTTCTCCCTTTGCCTGCCCGCGCCCGTGCCATCATTCGTGTCTTGCTCGTCATCGTCTCTTCTCTTCCGTCCATCACTCTTTCTCGTGTCTCTCCTCTCAATAATCACATCTCCGAGCACCTCAAGCGTCACCTTCGTTCAACCCCCCCGCCCCCTCCCCATCCGCTCGCCGTCTCTCTTTTACCCCTCTCTCGACCTTCGTATCGGCACACCGAACGCGAGGCTCCCAGTTTCTGAAACCCCCCCTCCCACGTCCCCGTGTAACCCCCGTCTCTCGTCCAAATGTCGGCCAAAGTACGCATCTCATTCCCCATCGCACCTGCGTTCCTACAACCCAAACTTACATGCAGGGCCAGTTCCTCCGCGAGTACAAGCTCGTCGTCGTCGGTGGTGGTGGTACGTATCGCGAGTGGACGGGGTACGACTGGATGGGTCCGGATGCCGTGTCGTGTGCCGTGGGGGGATGAACGCACGGCGCGCGTTGGCTCGAGACGGGATGGGGCGACGCGTGTGAAGAGTGCGGGTTGGTCCGTGCGTGCGTGGTCACAGCGGGCGCTGTGTCGTGAGCGATCGCACATTGCTTCTGGGGAGCGTCGCGTCGTGTGTGTTCTCGCCATCGGCGATGCCGCAGCACATGCTCGACGCGATTCCTCCGGTCTGATCCGCGTCCGCTCTGGTTTGCACGCTGCACATGCGTTGTGATCGATCTGAAGCGCGCTGCGCAGAGCACACAGCGAGTTGGGCTGCCAGTGGCAAGGACAAAGGCCAACAAGGGCGACGCCACCACGGCGGCCCTGCTGAGCACAGACCTCCACTGTGGCTGGCAACCGGCTGGTGTCCCCGACCTCTTCACACCCTCGACAACGGCGCTTCCGTGCAAAGGGTACACCGAGAGGGTGCTTACTAAGGCGTGCACGCAACAGTTCAACATCATTGGACTGGCGTACGGACGGCGGAGACCCAGCGTTACATCGTTACACCGCAGTATGGCGCTTCGGTGTCGGTGTTGGGCCATTGAATATGAGCCACCGCCGCCCGCCCTGTGGCCGAGACGCGCCAACACCCTGCGCCAGTCTCGGTCACGCGCACCGGCACACATTTCCGTCCCATCCCGGTCTCAACCCCAGTCCCAAACTCCAAGTCCCCTTTGTCAGGACTAACGCACAGGTGTCGGAAAGTCGGCCCTCACCATCCAGTTTATTCAGTCCCATGTAGGTCGGATTTCGCCGCCAGCGCTTACCCCAGTTCGTGGACGAGTACGACCCCACCATCGAGGACTCTTACCGCAAGCAGTGCATCATTGATGACGAGGTTGCGCTCCTCGATGTGCTCGACACCGCCGGCCAGGAGGAGTACGGCGCGATGAGGGAGCAGTACATGCGGACAGGCGAGGGCTTCCTGCTCGTCTACTCGATCACCTCGCGCAGCTCGTTCGAGGAGGTGTCGACCTTCCACCAGCAGATTCTCCGTGTCAAGGACAAGGACTACTTCCCCGTCGTTGTCGTCGCAAACAAGTGTGATCTCGAGTACGAGCGCCAGGTGCAGCCCCACGAGGGCCGCGACCTTGCCAAGCGTTTCGGTGCCCAGTGCATCGAGACCTCCGCCAAGCAGCGCGTCAACGTCGACGACGCCTTTGTTGCCGTCGTCCGCGCCATCAGGCGGTACCAGCGTGTGAGTGCGGGCTGTGTTGCGGTCGTGTGAGGAGAATGCGCGACGTGGAAACAACACAAATGAAAACAAAATCGGAAACGGGCTAACATTTTAGGAGACCGGACCCCAGCAGGCTCTTCCTCCGTCCGGACCGCGTCCCGCGGGCAACACCGCCGGTGGCCGTCCGGAGCAGGCTGCCGACGAGGTCGACAAGGGCTGCTGTGGCGGTTGCGTCATTCTCTAATCTATAGCCACAGCGCGCCCTCCCCTCCAACTCCCCATCCCCACCCCCTTTCCTTGTCGCGTTGTAATATATGTCTCTGGGCGGAGCAGCATAGCATCTGCCAGAGGTGTCGTCTTGGTCCTCCTTTAGATTGGAGATGGTGGCCGGCATGCCGTGCGTGCTGCTGGATTGCCCTGTGCGCATGCAGCCGGCCCCGCGGTCAAATTATATATAGTGTTCAGTGTCCCTGGCCCCACACCCCCTTCTTCATACACACACCCCATCTCACTCTCGCTTTATCACCCCTATATACCTGCCAACTTCGTACTTGTTATGCAGCCATGGCAGAGGCCGCAAAGTGTGAGCACGAGTGGAGGGAGAAGTGGTGAGGGCGAGAGAGTAACCTTCGGGAGACAAGTGTGCGGCCGTATCCATGCTTCTGCGTATCCCTACGAGTTGCTTGTGCGCGATCGTAACGCATGTCCAAGTGACACACACCTGGGGGATCCAAACTCCACGAAGCCACAACCACTCGCCACTCAAAATGTCAAAAACCCAACACAATCCTCCAATCTCAACCTCAATAACACCCAACAAACAACGATGCGCCCCGCCCGCCTCCTCCTGAACGCAAAGCGGGTAACCTCCATCCCCGAGGGATTCGTCCCCCGCAAACCTGCGCCGCCGACACCGCGCCCCGTCGTGGAGCCCGTGCGCGTCGGCCTGCGCGCGCCGCGGACGGACCGTACGCGGTCGCTAATGGACAGTTTTAGAGGTAAGGGAAAGAAGCTCTGTTTGATGTGTTTATGCTGACTATTAGCACTCTCGTCGAATACGCGGATTCTTGTCGGTCTCGGACTCGGCGTGTGTGGTGTGCTTGGGCTGTGGTTTGATCGTGCTGTTGCGCCTGAGGAGGAGGAGGGGGAGGAAGGGAAGGGGCTGCCTATTAGTCTACGGGTTGTGGATCGGAAGGAGTGATGTTAGGGTATTTTGTATTGAGGACAGTAGAGGGAAGCGAGAGAGCGCGGGACGGGGTTGTGAGGAGTTGGAGAGGGGGGAGAGGGTGGGACGCGAGGTGGAGAGCTGGAGAGGTGGGGAGAGATGGGAAAGGCGGAGAGATGGGAGATGAGAGGGGTATAGACCTGAGGGCTGAGAGTACAAGATCGAGATAAATCGGCTCAGCTGACGTTTTTTGTTCTACGGTGGGTTGGCGATTGCAACCTGTTCAAAGACTCTGTTCGAGCTCAGTCACCACTGGAGATTGTTGAACACAGCACTGCCTCCATCACACTCGAGCTCACGAAGATCAAACACACACACATACATAAAACAAACTACAACTCTCCCTACTTCTTCCACCCGATCCACTTTTTCACCATCTTGTCAGCACACCCGCCCTCGCCCCCGAGATCCATGTGCTGGCCGGGACAGCTGCCGAGGTGCAGGCGGCCCTTCTTATCGAGCTTCTTCACGCCGATCCAGTCATCATAGTACAGCATCTGGTCTTTGAGAGGCACGATCGTCCCGTTCTCAGGCGACACGGTGCCCCACTGCGCGCTCTCCTTCGGGTAGAGCGTCTTGTCGTCCTCAAACCCGAGCAGCACGAGGTTCTCCAGCCGTCCGAGCCCGCGCCCGCCCTCGCCCCGGTCCGTTTTATGGTCGAAGAACCCCTCCGCATTCATATCCCGCAGGAACGTGTTCGCAAACAGAAACTCATCGATCCGCGGCGGGTCGCGGTAGTACTGTGCCTGGATGAGGTGTGTCTGCGCCCACGTCGAATAGATGCCCGCCTTGGCCGCGCGCTCGGCGAGGCGGCACGAGAGCGTCGGCGGGTCTGGGCACGGGATGAGCGCCGAGATGCCGTAGTGAGGCGTGCCAAACTGAGATTAGCGGATGACATGGGCGGAGCGCAAGTTTCAGCTCCCACAAATCTCATATCTCACCGTGATCAGGTTACGCATCCGCGGGCCGTCGCAGTACTGCTCGTACCAGCGGAGGAAGAGGCCGCCCTGGGAGAACCCGATCGCGTCAAACTGTCCAAAGTCAGCGAATACGCGGCATTCCGCGTTCCGCACTCCGCACGCACCCCATCCGCAAGCTCAGGCACTAGGGCAAGCTGGTCGCAGCCCATCTGCGCCTGCTCCTCGCCGACACCCCACTGCCGTCAGCTGGTTACTGTATTCGGCGCTCACGAATCCCGCATTCCGCTCGTCGTTCGCGTTCCCGTCCTCGGGGATGACGACGGAGTACACGAATATTCCCGGGTACGTGTCGCGCACATAGTCTGCAAATGACTCCATGCCCGACGAATGCGCCGTGTCCCCCAGCCCGTGCCACAGGACGAGGGGACGCAGTGCCGTGCTGTTCTTCGTTACCGACGCTTCTGGCGGGGCGACGGGGACGAGCTGCAGCGGGCGCTGAACCGGCGTGGCTGCCGCGCCGGCTAGGAGGAGGAGGAGGGGCAACATCTTAGTCTGTCGTGGGTAGGATGGGGGATGGGAGATGGTGCGATGCATGGGATGTATCACAATGGCAACGAGATCCCGCCACCTCAAACTCGCGGCCTGGCTATGGGTGCATGACGTTGCGCGGCACGACGAATGTGGGTCCCCACAGTCTCATGTGCCACAGTGCAAACGCCGGCTTCTCCGTCCCCCCACCGAGTCACTTCAGGTGCTCGAGGTGGGCCGTGCCGCTGCCGGCGGCCGCAGCACATCCGCACGGAGTCGAGTTAGTTGACGTCGTCGAGCAACACCATCTAGCATCCCACATCCCCATCTCCATCGCCGGCACAGTCCATCCCACCAAAGTCGACCAGTCGCACAAGTCGTACAGTCGAACACACGCAAAACCCACCCGGCTCGCACAGCTCCCCATCCCCCGCCCTCCCACTCCGCCCACCATGTCCCAGGCTTCCGGAGCCGCCGCCAACGCCGCGGCGTCCAAGTTCCAGCAGTTCCTCAACCACCCCGCCGGGCCGAAGTGCGTAGACTGTCGAGACGTTGTGTAGCTGCTGACACTCTTTCTGCTCTTTTACTTTTACCTGCCCGTCGTGCTGGACATTATTCATTTGTTGACGCTTGACTCACGCGTGAGTCGCGTCGAAATCACGAAATTCACCCCCCACTCTCCCACACCGGTGACTCCCCTCCCACCCACAGGACCATCTTCTTCTGGGCGCCGCTCGCCAAGTGGGCTCTTGTCATCGCCGGTATCAAGGACCTCGGCCGCCCGGCAGACAAGCTCTCGTTCACGCAGAACGCCGCGCTCGCTGCCACTGGGTTCATCTGGGTGAGTGTGGTGCGGTGGAGGTGGTGATTGCGGGACCCAGCGCGCACGAAGTGCGCGCTGTGCGCGGCGCTGCAGGTGCTTCGGCTCGCACGCACGCGTGCAGGTGTAGAGCTCGCGTGCTTGATTATTCAGAGTCTGTCAATCGTCTGTTTGGCCTTCACAGTTGCGCACTTGGTTTTGCCGGTTCTTCCAGCAGCCCCGCCAGCACACCCACGAAAGCAACGCAGGTCGCGTACCGAACACTTGACCTGGCACAACGCATTGCATGGGAGCTGCGCTGGGACTGGAGACCGGACTCGTCTGCAGTAGTGCACCAAACGCGGTCCAACAGCGTCGGGCGTTTGATGGCCAGCCTTACAGTCTTGCTCCGTTTGAATTGCGACCGGAGACGGAGGACCGATATCCGTCCCGCCTCCACTTCCCCACCACACATATTATTACCCTGTGCCACAACGACTGACCCTTCCCAGGTGCGCTACTCGCTCGTCATCACGCCGGTCAACTACTCGCTCGCAGCGGTCAACTTCTTTGTCGGATCCACTGGTGTCGCCCAGCTGTACCGCATGTGGGACTGGAAGCGCAAGCACCCCGAGGCCGCGGCCATTGAGAAGAAGGTGCTCTAAAACGATCTGGGGAGGTGCCGCTTGTATTCGTAGACTGGGATGCATAGACTGTAGGCTGCAGAGGTGTGAGTGCGTGAGTCGTACCCAGTGTCATCATATGGGATTGTATAGGGTGTCTGTTTGCGACCCATATCTTATCGCCTCCCATCACTCCGTCACACAACACCACAACACCCTCCTCACACGTCAGCCACCACTCGTCACTGCTGATAATGCATATCGACTCTATGTCCCAGTGTACATTTTGCACTGCCCTCGATCTCCGCCGCACCACTATTACATAAACTCCTTGAGGCGGAGAAGACGCTTGCCCGCGGCATGGAGCGTCTCGGGGTCCTTGCAGAACGCGAAGCGCACGAAGCGCTCGCCAATCTCGACGTGCGGCTGCGAGTAAAACTGGGGTCAGCAGCTGAATGTGGAGAGTTTTACAGCGGCAGGGAACTCACCTCGGAAACGGGAATGCCGACGACCTTGAGCTCATTAGCGAGCCACCAGCACATGGCAAAGTCCTTGCCGCGACCCTTGCACGTGTCCGGGATGGGGAAGTCTTCGGGGACCTTGATCTTGGAGCTGTCGACGAGCACAAAGTACGAGCCCTCGGGGACCGTGTACGGCAGACCGAGCTGGTCAAAGTACGAGCACAGAATGTCGCGGCGCTCAGTGTACTCCTTGACCTGGGTGGCGAAGAAGTCGTGCTCCTTGGCGCCCTCGAGGCCGATGGCCACCGACTCCTGCATGGGGCCGTTTGTGCAGAACACGATGCGCGAGTGCGCGGCGAGCGTCGCGGAGATGAGCGGCTGCGCGCCAATCAGCCATCCCACACGCCAGCCAGTAGCAGCGAACGACTTGCCGCCCGAGAAGACGGTAAGCGTGCGCTCCCACATGCCCGGAAGCGACGCGATGCGGAAGTGCTCCTTGCCGTCGTACACCAGGCAGTCGTACACCTCATCAGCGATCACGAGCACGTTCTTCTCAATACAAATGTCGGCAAGCTTTTGGAGCTCCTCGCGCGTGAACACCTTGCCGACGGGGTTGTGTGGCGTGTTGATAATGACGGCCTTAGTCTTGGGCGTGAACGCCGCGCGGTACTCGTCAAAGTCGATCGTCCAGTCCGCGCCGCTCGCATTGCCGCTACCGCTCTTGGGCGGGTGCAGCGGGACGAACACGGGGGTCGCGCCGTTGAACGCGATCGTAGCAAAGTACTGGTCAAAGAACGGCTCCATGCAGATGACCTCGTCTCCCGGCTGGAGGTGTGCCGTGAGCGCGGCAAACGAGCCTGGAGTCAGAGGCTGTCCGGTGAAAACGCCGCAGCCTACTCACCACAGTTGGCACCGGCAGTCACGATGATCTCCTCATTCTTGAGCTTCCTGCCCTCCTTGACGAGGTTCTCAAACGACGACGAGTAGTTGTCAGCAATGGCCTTGACGAGGCGCGGGCGGCCGCGCGGGTGCGCATAGTGGTTGACCATGATGTCCTCGTTCATCGCCTTCTGGCCCGCCGTGCGGATCCACTCGGGCGGCGCCCAGTTCATAAAGCCCTGGCCGAGGTTGATGCAGTCGGGAGGCACGTTGGCAGGACTGCGGGTCAGCGTCAGCACGGCATGAGGGCGAGGTGAGTGCGAGCTCCGGCCCGCGAATCTGGCAGCAGGGGGTGAGGCGATCCTTGCTCTTGGGCGTTGATCCGACAATCACGCTATCAAGCGATCACGCTAGCACCTAGCGCGCTAGGTCCTGACGTCCAGCGGGGCTGCTTTCCGTGTGCTGTCCATAACTTGCTGAACGCCAAGCAACGCAGCAAGGCAGGACTCGGACCCCACCGCAGCGTAATGCCAGGCTCGGAGTCGCCGTCGCCGCCGCCCACTTTCCATCTCCGCTCCGAACTCTGTAAAGGAGCTGCTTCAAAACCGCTTCTCACAGCTCCCATAACACCTACGTGAAGATGGACCACACATCGAGCTTGTGGGTGTTACCCGCAAACATGCGGTCGGCCTGGGGGATGGGGGCGTCACGCGAAGTCGCCATTGTTGCGGTGGTGTGGAAGAGCGCGGTGGAGGCACGGGGGAGGACGCGGAGGGAGAGGCGGGGAAGCGCGCGTCCGAGGCGGGAGAGCATATATTATCTGTCCGACGGACGTGAGGGGAGCACGGTTGCGAGAAGAGGAAGAGGAAGAGAGAGAGAAAGGACGAGGGGATTGTACGAGGTGGAGAATGTCAGCAATGAGGAGCAGTCGTCGTCCACCCAGTCTTTTTCTCTTGCCGAGGCGCTCGCGACTCGATTACTCGATCCAGGCTTCTGAAATCAGGATTCAGTCATTGCACAGCCGGACGGGCGGACACGGCCGAGATCAAGGAAAAATCCTAATCAACGCGGATTAGTAACTGGTGCAGGGTATTAGGAAACTCTGGGGACCCCATATGGATACTGTGTGTGCCTGTTTGTTAGGAATTGCCAAGTAGCCGATTCCAATCAATGTCGCCATTCCATTCCGTGACCCTCAGTGGCTGGGCTGTGCGGAGTGCCCGGACCTGCGCGACCTGCGCGACCTGCGCCACTCGGCGGCTACCGAGGGCCAGAACACCGTGACACACCCGGGCGCCTATATCCGAGAGCCGGTGATATGCGACAAGCAACAGGCGAGGTGAGGTGGAGGTTGGCCATTTCAAGTTGGCTAGAGCACCAGACTTGACCCCAGTGAAGAGGTAACACCTTTTCTCACCGCAACTCTGCCCATTCTCCCTCGATATCGTTACTCACCTCCTCTGCGACAAGCCTCTGCAGCTTGACGATAAGACCTCGAAAATCATCAAAGATTCTAATATTACACGGACCGCGGATCCGCGGAGCTGCTTCGCATGCGACGCGTATTGCGCTGATCGCTGATCGAACTCGCAGGTCTACGGATCAGCGATGATCGGCATAACCTTGCCTCGGGGTTGACGTGCGGGATTTCCTAGGGGCGTGTTGATCCACATATCGACGTGGGCCTCGTTTCAAAGACTGGGAGAGATGAGAAGAGGGGAAGAAGGAAAGGGAGCCAGTACAAAGCTGTGCCCGTATGCTCTGCACTCCTAGCTGTTCGAGTGACGAGGAGTTCCGAGGAGGAAGGCGTCGTATAGTTAGTCACTGTTTACTTTGTCTTCTTCTCACAGGGGCAACAATGCTCTATGGTAATCCCATGGTGGCAGCACTTACTTACAGTACTCTCATCGCTGCCTTCCTCCGTCTCTTGGGTTGAAGACATATATCCTCGATCTCTATCCCACTCTTTCTTCTTTCTTCCTCATCATCACTCTCATCTCGTTTGTTACCGTCATCCTCAACAACCTAGTTACTTATCCCACTTTCAACTGACCATTACCCACTCACCCAAAGACTATCTCCATTCAATGACATCTCAACCATCCCTCACCGCTGATGTTCCTCAACTACCCGACGATCTCGTCGAGGCCACTTCATCCCAAGATCTCTTCCTCCAGGGCCCTCGGCCTCTATGTGATTCAGAGAAATCTTCCCAGAATGAAACCACCCCTCAATCCCCTATTCCGCTCCCTCGCAATCTCATTAACCAAATTCCGCAGGATGTAGACATGGACATTACGCCGGAACCCGGGACCGATGAATTGTCCAGCACTGAAGTTCGGCTTCCCTCTACTCCACCACGCAGTAGCTCTCCAAGCGGCAATTCACAACTAAGCACTCAAGGCAACACTCCTTCAGCCATCTCATCCCAGCATATCATCACCCCTCTCCTTACACCTCCATCGAGCCCTACTGGCAGTCCTTCTCCCATCAAGAATGGCATTGTTGAAGCCCAGCGAGAGTCGCAAACAGCGACACCTACTAAGACCCTCGACTTCTCTAGCGATAACGATACGCTCCGCAAACTGATGGAACGTCACCGCAAGATGATGGAGGACCATGCTGCCATGGTAACTCCCCGTCCACCTTCTCCGGAACCCGAGGTGCACGCAGAACCTCACGTAGCTCCGCTTAAACCTCTCGCCGAGACAACTCGGCCCTCAGCAGAACCCACCGAAATAGCTCGCATCGAAACCCAAAGGATGGTAGAAAGCGCGGTGGTAACCTTGTACGTTAGATACTCCAAATCTTTTCGCCCCATCTGACGATTGACAGTGCGGAGAGCCATGAAGATCCTCAAACTACTCGAAAGTGAGAGTTCCACAAAAACTAAACTGATAGCATAGACAAAAAGCTCTTCGATTTCTCGAAGACATTGTAACCACCTTCCTCTCCCAGCTCACACACTCCGTCAAAATGCTTGAGCCAGGTCGGCACGGCTCCACGGCACGCAAGCGGACACCAAGTTTGGGTAGCCAGTCCTCATCTTCGGAGGGCGAGCAGGAATTTGGTATCACGATCGCTCTTCTCAACAGGAGCTCTGGGTACAGCTAATAGTACTTGTAAAAGAGCTGACAGTCCAGGAATATTCAAAGGCTGGTGTATCCCAGTGACTCGCGAACTGGCGGCGTGGCTGTTCTAGTCCAGATGAGCAAGTCTCCTTTTTTGCGAAACCTTCTTACTCCAGCTCGTATCCTGTTTGTCGCTTCGGTTCTGTATGAGCGCATTCTGTGCGAGGGTTTGGTCACAAAGCGGTTAGCTAGGTCGACCGTTCTAGCTGAAGCTGACTTTGCAGTGACATCTATTATCGCAAAAAGGAGCTGTTCGGCAACCAACGCACAGTTGACAAGGTATGGGAAAAGGTTACCCGAACTAAGCACACGTGCAACTCATCTTTATTCAGATCATCGACGACCTCGTGTCCACTGCCGATCTGAAACGCCAAGACTTTTGCGTGGTGAGTTTCTTGTACCGGCAGAAAATGACCGTAGTGCGCCACCTCCAAGGGACTCATCGCGTCGAATACCCTCCGAGTGACCTTGTCGACAGGAGAAGAACTACCACTGTCATCAACTTATGTGGGTATTGTCAGTCGGCGTTTAGATCACCAACCCACCAGGCTGCCCTCATTCCACCGGAGGAGCGGATCGCAAGTATCGATGCCCCCGAGGGTTTGGAATGGGTATTGGTTGTAGAGAAGGATGTGAGTAGCTAGTTTGGCGAACTTCTTCATGCTGACAACTTTCAGGCTGTTATGCAAACCCTTTGCGGGGCTTGCCTTCTCGACGATGAGCGGCTTGGACCCGGAGCGGTTCTTACAGTAAGCTTAGCAGATCGATTTCGCAAGCTCATCCCGACAGGGCAAAGGCTATCCCGATCTCTCGACACAACAGCTGCTCAGACGTATCGCCGACACTTTCCCCAACGCGCGTATATACGCCCTTGTGGATGCAGATCCGCATGGCATCGACATTCTCTCCGTCTACACCTTTGGCTCCAAGGCAAACCGGCACTCTGACGACTATCGCGGACTGCCTCTCGGTGACCGCCTCGAGTGGATCGGTGTCAAGGCGACAGATATGACGAGGTACGGTACTTCTTCAGACTATGCTGATTGCAGTCTTGGGAGCTACGACGACCTTCTTCCTCTTGCGACGAGAGATATTCAACTGGTAGGTCGCCAATGTCGTGTCACTTCTGACCTAGCAGGCCATCAAGATGTGCACAAGCCGCCCCAACATGCCTTCTGAGTGGAGGTGCGTCGTAAAATGCTTATAAATCTGACAGGCAGGCGGGAGCTGGCACACATGGTTCACCTCCACCGCAAGGCAGAGATCCAGATCCTCTGTGGCGCGGGCTCCAGTGACGAGCTGGAGAACATCTTGGGAGGCACGCAGGTTGAGGCAACCAGTATCCCGTACGCGAACAGGCTGGTGGAGTACATCGTCGACCGTATCAGGGGCTAGATACTGCATGCTCATACACATCGCATGCGCCTGCTCCTCTGCAAGTATGTACATAGCCATCAGATGTTATCAAGCACACAGCTAAAGTGGACCATTAGAGTGGAGGCATGTGGAGGCGAGTGGGGGCGGGGGTGAGGAATGCGGGGTAACCAGTGGAGGGTGATCCGGCTATACCAAGATGCACGATACGGAAGAGTCGGTCATGACTCGCGATTATAGAAGCCAACCGAGTCAGACACCCAGAACTGACTTTCCCATCGTTCTTCTGCTCATTTGCTCTCTTCTCTAACCTAGCACAACTTGATCTAATCCAACATGTCAGCGGAGTCCAAAGAGGGAATGACCTACGGTACGCCGCCCCATCAACCGCGCTGACAGCAGTCCGCCTCGGCAAGTCCGGCCTGAAGGTCTCGCGGATTATCCTGTGCGTAGAGAAGGGATGCGACTACTGACAGCAGGGGCTGCATGTGTGCGTGAGGCTGGGAAACGGGGATGTGAGGGCGTGTGAACTTGCGCAGAACACCAGATTGTCGGATCAATGGCAAGGATTTGGCGTCCTGTTCTCATTTCTCACACTAACTCGCTTCTCTCGGTCATCCCCGAGCCTGCTGACATCAGCGTATGGCGACCCGGAGTGGGAGTCGTGGATCCTCGATGAGAAGACGTCAATCGAGCATATCCGCCACGCGTACGAGAAGGGTATCAACACCTTTGAGTGAGTGCGAGCATACGGGATGAGCTCGAGTCCTGGCGTATGGTTATGCAATGCAAACCCGCGTTTCATATTCCCAAGTCGTGGGAGGGAGGGCTTCGAGGATCCGCGCTGATCGCAGCACGGCGAACATGTACTCTAACGGCGCGTCCGAGGTCGTGCTCGGGCGCGCGCTCAAAGAGATTGGCATGCCGCGCGAGAACGTCGTCGTCCTCACCAAAGTGAGTCGAAGCAGATAGCCAGTGAGGCTGTCTGCCCCTCCGAATTCTGATGCTTAGTTTGCAGGTCTTCTTCCCGCTGCACAAGGACGTCAAGAAGCGCAAACAGGTGGCGGGCGAGAGCGTCGACTATGTGAACCAGCACGGCCTGAGCCGCAAGAATATCTTTGCGAGCGTCAAGGCCTCGCTTGAGCGTCTGGGGCTCGAGTATATCGATGTCCTGCAGTGCCACCGGTGAGTCCCGAGTTACCGCTGTGCTTTGTGTCGAAGCTGTTTCCGGGCTCACACCAGATTCGACTATGACACACCCATTGAGGAGACGATGCAGGCGCTCCACGACGTCGTCCAGACCGGCATGGTGCGCTACATCGGCATGAGCTCGTGCCACGCGTACCAGTTCCACCAGATGCAGAGTGAGTGTTCGAGTGTACCTGGAGCGATCGCGCGGCTTAGGCGCGTTTACATGAGCAACGACGCTTCTCCCCCTTCTCGCCCCCTCCTCCCCTTTGTCCCATGCTCCACGGATCCTAACGGCAGACTACGCGATCACGAACCGCCTCACGCCGTTCATTTCGATGCAAAACTTCTACAATGCGGCGTACCGCGAGGAGGAGCGCGAGATGGTGCCGACGTTGAAAGTGAGCCAAAACACTGCACAACACCATACCATTCTCGCCTTCACTAACTCGCAGCTCTTCGGAACAGGGATGATCCCGTGGTCGCCCCTCTCGCGCGGCTTCCTCACGCGCCCGCACGACGTCTCGTCCGCCCGCCAAGAGTCGGACGCAATGTTCCGTAACCGCAACCCCGAGCTCGTGGCCGACGACGCACGCATCGCCATCAACCAGCGCATCGAGGAAGTCGCCAAGAAGCGCGGGATCAGCATGGCGCAGGTCGCGCTCGCGTGGTGCCTCGCCAATCCGGCGGTTACCGCGCCGATTGTGGGGACTACGCGTCTCGCGGCGCTCGATGAGCTTATTGGTGAGTGAAGATTGCACAGTGTGGGTGCTGATTACAGACGCCATCCATATCGAGCTCTCGCCCGAGGAGAAGAAGTACATCGATGAGCCGTACACCCCCCGCGAGATCATCGGCCACACCTAAGGGCGAGAAAAGAAATGTAGACAACATGCGGAATGCAAGTCATCATCTTGGTTGTGCCCGTATCGCCCCTTCCTGTACAATGCAGTGCTGCATCACTCTATCTATAAATACACTACTTCTTCCTGACGCTCATGACGAGCATGTCCCCCTCGCCGAGGTTGACGCTCGCAAGGCTCGCCGAGTTGTTCATGACCTTGGCATTATAGTCAAGCCTTAGCCTTGAGACCGGGAGGTCGGCATCGACTGCGCGCTTGATGCGCTCGCGCAGCGCGCCAAACGTCATGTTGACAGGCACGTCGCGGAGTGTGACGACCGACCCGTTGAGCTTCCACTCTGGCTTTTCGGGCATGTCGGGCAGCTGGATGGCAACAGCGATCGGGGCGGGGTGCAAGCTCATCCAGTCGATCTCGGAATACAGCTGGCCGTCCGGGAGCTTGTCCACGCGCTGCCGCTTCGCTGCTGGCGCTGCGGCGCCGTCGTCCTCCGCCCGCCGCCGCGAGGACCGTGTTCCGGCAGCGGCGCCGCGCGTCGGCTGCGCCGATATCGTCTGGCCGATCTGCGCGGGCGGCAGCGGCGTCGGTGCCGGCGCAGCCTTCTGGGCCTGGATACCTGGGCCCATCTGCGGACCGACAGTGTTCACCGGTGTGTCCGTGATGCCCTGCGCCTCGCGGAGGCGGCGCGCATTGTCCTCGGCCGAGTAGCGGGACTGGAACGTCGACTCGACCTTTGCGGCCGAGTTGGTGTGTCCGTCCCAGATAATCTTCTCGCGCTCCTTGCGCTTCTTGGCGGCCTCCTCCTCGCGGCGCTTGCGCGTCGCCTCGTCCTCCTCGTCGCCGAACAGATCGGTACGCGCCGCAGCGAGATTGCGCAGCGATGTGGAGATGTCCGCGCCGATTTGCAGCTGCGCCTGCTGCTGCCGGCGCTGCTCGATGTCGCGCCGCTGCTCCTTCCACCGCGGGTCCAGCAGTTCGATACGGATATGCTCCGATAGCTCGTTCTCGGGGATCAACTGTCCACAGTTCGGGCACTTGGCCATTGCTGCGGGTCCACCGCGCTGGATGCCTGAGTGTTAGCGCGGCTCAACAACAAAAAGATGCAGCAGCACTCACCCTTCGACACGTGGTCCTTCTTGATACGTAGACCCTTCTTCTCCAATGCTGCGCGCTGCACCTCGCGCGCGCGTGCCTGCTCCTTCTCCTCCTTGATACGTTGCGTGCGCGCCTCCTCGTCTTCCTCGTCGTCCTCCTCCATCTCGACTTCCTCCACAATGTCCTCCTCTCCAGCGTTCACCGGCTCCTCCATGATCATGGCCGCCATGCGCCGCTCGGCCATGCTCATCTGGCGCAGCTTGTCGATCGAAGTCGGTGGAGGGAGCGCAAGGTCCATGTCGGCCTGCGTAAACTCGATCGTCTCCACAGTCACAAAGTCCTGCCAGTCGATCGTGGCGAACACCTTGGCCTCCTCGTCGCGCTCCTTAGCCTTTTCGTCCTCCCGCTTCCGCTTGGATGCCTCCCACCGCGCGCGCTTCCGTGCCTCCTCGAGCGTCTTCCACTTGGCATCCGGGTCCGCGTCCGTCTTGACCAGTTCGTCAACCAGCCCAGGCGGCGGCTGCATCACTTTCTGGTACGACTCGACCATGCGGTTGTAGTACCCGTACAGCGAGTGTGTCGGTCGCAAAAAGTCGAACTGGTAGTTACGGCCTTCGCGGACGGATAGAGCGGAGAGGAAGGAACGTCCGCGGCGCGCGTGGAACAGCGCCGTCAACCGCAGAATATCGAGGTCGCCAGCAGTCACACCCGGAAGATCGACTTTGAAGTCCCACGACTTGGGCTCGTACCCCACCAGCTCCGGGTCCACTTTCTCCGCCGCCGGGACTGGCACGGGCGTCGCGGACCCGCCGGGCGTACCGACTGACGGACGCACGCCAGCCTCCTTCTCCTCCTCACACACCGCCCGCCGCCACTTGTAGTATTGGTTGTACGGGTCCTCGTCGTCAAAGAATGAGAAGCGCGGGTCCGTCTTCTGCTGCTCGCGCACCTTCTCCTCGAGTGCCGGCGCGCGCACAATCGCCGCCGCCGTCTTGTCGATAATTTCTGTCCTGTCAGCTATGATACAATGGCGACATAACTGTTACTCACTTCGCACGTCCGGCGCAGGGTAGATCATGCCGACCTTGAACTTGTCCGAATGCTTTGGCGGCTGGTACTCGCCCATGTCGCCGAGCTCGGGGGCGCCCTCGCCTTCGCGCCCGTTGACTTGCCGCAGCTCGTCCTCGCCCGCGTAAGAGTGCACGGGTTTTGGGAGGTTGAGGGCCATGGTGCTGTGATTGGTGGTGGAATGGGACAACAACAACGGCTGATGATGCATGCAACTCGTGATCGCGAGCTCTCGACTTTCAGACAACTCTCATGTGCACATCGTGAGTGGCGGCGGCTGGGAGCCAGCCCCCGGTTTCGGAGTTTCGGGATTAGGACCAAGTGTGGCACCCCGGACGCGGCTGACTTTGACTTTGTGATTTGTTTTGTGTTTTTCCCATTCCCATCCTGTGCGTGTCCGTCGTCCGTCCTCAGTCCCGTCCGCCCCGCCTGAACAGGAACAACACAACACAACAGACAGGACACAAACATTACACCTCTTTGGGACGTCTGTTGTTTTTCTACATCCACCTCACAGTCTCTCTCTCCCCTCTACTCTCTCACTACCTTTCATCTTGTCACATCCACGCTATCCACGCAACACACCATGTCGCAGGCGAGACCCATGAGGCGTGCCCCGCCGCCGCCCACCGTACCCCCTGGTGTCCCCGTCCGCGCCGGTGCTGCCGCCATAACTCGCGCCATAGCCCGTTCGCCCGTTACTTCGCCCCAGATGGCTGACTCGGCACTCATGCCGCCCCCGCCCATTCCCGCCTGCCCGTCCATGAGCTCGAGCACATCCTCCCACCCCAGCCTCTCGTCTCTCGACTCTGCATTCTACGAGCGCCGCGCAAGCCGTGACCGCGACAGCCGCGACTACCGCATCAAGACGCCGCTCCAGGAGTCGTATGGTGCCGACAATGTTGAAGGCACCAGTGTCGACGCCCGGTTTGAGAATCTTCTTGTGAGTTATCAGAATGTGTGAAGGCTAACTCGCCCAGGAGCGCCTCCAGGTGCCGTCGACGGTGCGCATTAAGTTCTGCACCGTCTCCAAGGACGTCAAGATGAGCATCCTGGACAGCTCGCTTAGCTCCAACCCAAACATACTTGCCGCCCTTGGTCTAGCTCCCCCTGTGAGCGCCACCAATGGTGCGGCCAACACCAACAATGGCAACAACAACAAGAAGCTGAAGAACCGCCTGTCGACGCCCCTCCTGCGCAAGACGAAGAGCACGCAGTCGATGCAGGATGACATCAAGGTGACCTACAATGTTAAGGGCGAGAAGTTCGAGATAGTACCACCACCCAAGATTGGGCAACACCACCGCGGACAGTCGCTTGATATTCCGACCCCGCACCGCGGGTCCCACGGCCCCATGCACATTGCAGTCCCGCCCCAGTCGGTCCGGTTTGGCAGCACGCCCGTGTCGCCCCGCGGCTCGCGGCCTGGTACGCCGGAGACGCCGGATGTGTTTGTGCACTGGCTCGAGACCAACAAGGGTACCGACCTCAACATGGACGTCAACCGGGCAAAGAAGCTGCGCATGCTGCTCCGCCACGAGGTGACTACCTGGGTCGGGTCTTTCCTTGATGCCGGCGGCTATGCTCGCATTCTCGACCGCATCCAGGATCTGCTTGATATTGAGTGGCGGTGAGTTTGATTGAATTAGCGTAGAAGCTGACAGTAATAGTGAGGAGCAGCACGACGACAAGATGCTTTATGAGCTTCTTCGTTGCGTCAAGGCATTGACTACTACTGAGGTGGGTACGTCTGTCGTATACCAAGCTGACCCACCAGGTTGGCAAGGCCGCTTTGCGTGCACACCACCCCCGGCCGTTTACTGGGTTATCCGAGCTCCTCTTCTCCGAGAAGAAGCCGGGTGATCTTGCGTGCCGGCAGATTATCATCGAGCTGTGGCTTTTCCACTTTGAGCTGTTCCCTTCGCAGACCGCCGCGCAGCGGCACAGCGCCCATCACATGCAGCGCGGGCCGTCCATTAATGTCACGGAGTATATCCGCTCTCTCCTGCTCCCTGAGGACAAGGAGGACAAGACCAAGGACTACCACTCGTTCGTCACGGCTGCACACCGCCCGCGCCCGTTCAAGGCCTGGGTGCAGGAACTCAGCGACATATGCCGCGACTACTTCTGGATTATGTGTCACGGCTCCAATATGCTCTGGTCACTAAACGAGGTGGATGACAAGCTGGTCGAGAAGCCCGTGGCCCCAGGCGGTGCCACTGGTGGAGTCGAGTTTGAGGCGATGGGTTATGTGGTGGGTAGTGAACTCTCGAGAACGCCTCTACCGGCCGTGATACGATTGCTGACACGCAGACGATGCACTTCCGCCTGCTGAATGCACTCGTCTCACACATGGCAGAGGAGAGCCCAGAGAAGGCCCGCCAGCTGCACAGCGACCTCCTCATGTCCGGCCTGGACCGGATTCTTATTGTGGGTAGCTGGAAGGCGTCGTGAACATAGCTAACCTCAGACTATGCGCAAGGCGTCGACGACTTACTACCCGACACTGCACCTCGAGCTGGCGCGGTACGTTGAGGCTCTGCGCCGTGCCTCTCCAGGCGAGAAGCTGCCGTACCTTATCAGCAAGATGGTCGGCTCACCACCGGAGGAGCTGCGCCGGCATATGAGCGCGTCCGAGTGGCTTCCACGCACATCATGGGAGCAGCAGCCGCAGCCTCAGCGCCAACGCGACCCGCGCGACCCGCGGGCACAGCGCTAAGCCATCACAAAGTACAGAGTGCAGAGTGTATATAAGAGTGCTGTTAGCACATCATCTCCGGCGCCCCAACCAGCGGGCTGGCCAGTCCCGATCCCGCTCCGGGTCACATCTTGCGAGTGCAGTGCGGCCGTGCGCCGGCATCGCTAGAATCCCATGTAGTTGTGCATTATGATATTCCGTTACGCTAGTGTGTGCTGTGGAGATAGGTGACCTGCGATTTGGATCGTTGTAAGAACAGCTATTCGGACAAAAGGGAGACCGTCTGCAATCTACTATGAGGACGAAACGGCTCAGTGGCAGTTAGTGCAATGAATCAACCTGTCATTCGGACTTTAGTCATCCCGGCAGAGGCAACACGACCTCCCGCTCCCGTCTTTCCTCTGCTCTGCGTCTCTCCTCGTCACCCCGATCTAATGCACGGGGTTACATGCAATGCAGAGTGGTTGCTAAGCGGTACGGATCTTCCGCAAGCCGCAGTCGACGGTCGTGCACCCAGTCGGGGCGTTTTAAACTCCTTCTCCTCCTCCTAAACGTCTAATGCGAGAGGAAGCGCTTTCCCTTAAGCTTCCGCCTAGCGAGCATCTTGCGTCCGAGGCGGGTCCGCGCGCGCGAGAGGAACCCATGCTTGTTCTTCCTCTTCCGCTGGGACGGCTGGTACTCTGTTCCGAACGCGCGCCCGCGGGTCTGCTGCGCGAACACGGGCGAGCCCATGCGCTCGAGGAGGGAGAGAGTCGAGGGACCGGCGGTGGGGGCGGGGGAGAGGCGGGAGAGGAGGGAGGGCGCGGAGAGCGGCGAGGTGGCTGCCGGCCGGAGGAGGGCGGAGATTGATGGACGGGCCGCGAGGATCGAGAGCGGCGTGGGGGGCGGAGCTGCGCGCAGCGCGGTGAGGACGGGGCGGAGGATGCGCGGCATTGTGTGTGGGTGTGGTGGCGAAGAAGTGAGTTTTCCGACGCCGAGATGCGTTTGAGATGGCGAGAAGAGGACCGAGGATCGGGAGACGAAAGGTGGAAAGAGGAACTGGGATAAATTAGGAAAAAACTGCTAGTAGAATATTCCACGTGCGTGTTTTGTTCCATCTTCAATGTCGATCACCCACCCTCTCGAGATTCAGTTCTCACTTTCAGAAAGTCAACATCCATCACATCTCTCCATCCACAGACATCATGGCCGCACCCTCCGCGCAGCCCGGCACGATCATCACGCAGCCGCCGCCGCCGACGGCGACGCGCGAGTCGCGGATCGCGACACACTCGCACATCAAGGGCCTGGGACTGGCCGACGACGGGACGGCAATGGAGAGCAGCCAGGGGTTCGTCGGGCAGCGGAGTGCGCGCGAGGCGCTTGGCCTGCATCTCGACTTGCTCAAGCAGGGACGGCACTCGGGACGGCCGCTGCTGCTTGTTGGTCCCCCGGGGACGGGAAAGGTGCGTCTTGGGGGATGGCGGGGAAGATGCCGACCACCTGCGGGCTGGCCAGGACCAGGATACAGCCCGCCTGCGGTCATCGGCATCCGCACAACTAAATCATCCCACTGACGCCAGACCGCACTTGCGATTGCTCTCGGCCAGGAGCTCGGCCAGCGTGTGCCGTTCTGCCCTCTTGTCGCGTCCGAGGTGTTCTCCGGCGAGGTGAAGAAGACGGAGGTGCTCAGCAGCTGCTTCAGGCGAGCAATAGGTGAGATTTTAATGCGGATTCAATCTCACACCAGGCCTGCGCATCAAGGAGACAAAAGAGGTGTACGAGGGCGAGGTGACGGAGCTCACGCCGAGCGAGGCTGAGAACCCGTTGAGCGGGTATGGCAAGACCATTTCGCACGTGATTGTCGGCCTCAAGACGGTCAAGGGCACCAAGCAGCTGCGCCTCGACCCGTCCGTGTACGAGGCGATCCAGAAGGAGCGCGTGGTTGTCGGCGACGTCATCTACATTGAGGCGAACACGGGTGCGGTCAAGCGTGTCGGCCGCTCGGACGCGTACGCGAGCGAGTACGACCTCGAGGCGGAGGAGTATGTCCCCCTGCCGAAGGGCGACGTCCACAAGCGCAAGGAGCTCGTGCAGGACGTTACGCTGCACGACCTCGACATGGCGAACGCGCGCCCCCAGGGCGGACAGGACATTATGAGCGTCATGGGCCAGCTCGTCAAGGGCGGCCGCACAGAAGTCACCGACAAGCTGCGCCGCGAGATCAACAAGGTCGTGGACAGGTACATTGAGCAGGGCGTTGCCGAGCTCGTCCCCGGCGTGCTTTTCATCGACGAGGTGCACATGCTCGACATGGAGTGCTTTACGTACCTGAACCGCGCGCTCGAATCCCCAATGAGCCCATACGTTGTCTTTGCGTCCAACCGCGGCGTCTGCACCATCAGGGGTACGGAGGACGGCGGGCCGCTCGGCGAGGGCATCCGCTCGCCGCACGGCATCCCCGTCGATCTGCTGGACCGGTGCATGATCGTCAAGACGGAGCCGTACTCGCGCGCCGAGATCCGCACCGTGCTCGAGACGCGCTGCCGTGTCGAGAACATCAACATTGCCCCCGAGGCGCTCGACAAGCTCGCCGACGAGGGAGCCGCCAGCTCGCTCCGCTACGCCCTCCAGCTCCTCACCCCCGCTGCTATTCTGTGCCGCACGGCCGGCAGGTCAGAGGTGACTGTTGCGGATGTTGGCGAGCTCGGCGAGCTCTTCCTCGACACGAAGCGCAGCGTCGACATTCTCAAGGAGCTCGACGCCGCGCAGAAGAAGTACTAGAGGGAGAGAGTGCGAGTTCGGTGGCGGTAGCTGGCGGCCGCAGATGGCCCAGACAGTAGTTACAGTAGATTAGTGACCCGGTATCAGCGATGTATATGTGCTGCAACACTCCAACCTCCAAGCACAACCAACTGGCCCCGCGCTTGCAACTTCCAGCACTATCCATCTGCTACATGTCTATCGATGGATACCAAAGACGAAAGAGCTACAACATTGAGCATGGTGTGGTGTTGTGGTGTTGTATTTTACATGGGAACCGCCGACCATGAGAAATAGAGTCCTGATGATGATTAAATCGCCTCTCCCCCGCCTACACTCCCTCCCCATCCGCATCACCTCCCTCCCCCTCGTTCTCGCGACGTGCCTTGCGCCGGCTCGCCTCCTCGAGCTGCCGCACCATCGCAGCATGCGACAGCGGTTTGGGAATGATATAGTCCGCCCCGGCCCGGAGGTACTCGTCCTGGTCCTCGCGCAGCGCGTTGCCGGTACATCCGACAATGTACGTGTCAATGTTGCGCTTGCGCAGCGCGCGTGCGACCTCTACACCGGTCATGTGGGGCATTTGGCTGCCGTCAGTTCTAGTTTCCATTGTTTCACCCACTTGTCAAGGAAGATAATGTCGATCGGGGAGGATTGGAGGCGCTGCATCACGATCCCGAGGCCGACCTTGCCGTTCTCGGCCTGCAGCACCGCATGGCCCATGCGCTTGAGGAGGCGCGTCATGAGCTTGCGCGTGAGAGCGTCGTCGTCGACGACGAGCACCGTCAGCGGGAGGAGTGGATCGCTTGGCGTCGGGGTGGAGGGCAGGTCGAGAGCAGTGGCGTCGCTGGGATGGCGGGAAAGAATGGCGCGTGTTGGAGATGGTGAAATGAGTGGATTAAGCGTCGGCGTCTCTGGCGCCGAAGTTGGGGTAGGGAGCGGAAGTGAGGGCCGGGGCGTGGGAGGCGGAACGAGCGAGGGCGTGCGACCCAGCTCGCTCAAGTGTAGGGGAGGCGGGGTATCGCTTGTCGTTGGTGTTGCGTGGGGATCTGGGCGCGCGTCGGTGAGATCCTCATCGCCGGGCTTCTTGATCAGTGGGGTATCGGAGTCGCCGCGGGGGAGCGAGTCAGGCGGTGAGTCGGGGGGATACGGTTGGGGATGTGGTGGGTCATCTGCGGAAGTCGAGAACCGGACGGGATCGAACGTTACAGGCGCAGTATTCGGAACCATGTTCATTCCAGACGCAGGCTGCGCGGTCGGCGGCCCGCCGCGCGACCGCGCAGTTTGGCTCCCGTCGCTTGTCGCCCCGCTTCCTCCGCATTCGCGTTCCGTCGTAGACCGGCGGCGCGTGTTCCCGTGCGCGATGGGGATGGAGATGCTCCCACGCGGACTCGGTGTCGTCGTCCGCGAGCGCGAGCGCTTGTCCTCACTCCACGGCGGCGGTCCCTCCTTCGGCTGCGTCCTTGACGGGAGTGCGTACGGAATCTCAAACCTGCCGTCAGATATATCACAAAAAAATATCTCACCAGAAAATGCTTCCCTTGCCGAGCTCCGAGTTGACGCCGAGGCGCCCGCGGCTGAGCTTGACAATCTGCATGATGAGTGCCAGCCCGAGCCCTGAGCCCTTGCCGCCCTGCCGCCGCCCAATCTCAGTCTGCACGTAAGGCGAGAAGAGGCGGTTGTCCCGCATGTCCGAGAGCGAGAGGCCGACGCCGGTATCATGTACCTCAACGCGGATGAGCGCCTTGCGCGGGGGTGCGGGTGCCGACTTGGGCTTTCCCCCGGACCGGGGATGGCTCAGCGTGCGTGTCCGCCGCAGAGACCGCTGCTCCGACACAGCATCGAGGTTGCGCGCCGCCGGCTCGGGCCCCTGTGATGACTTCACGACGGGGTGGTCGGGCTCGGCAAAGTCGTACGACATGCGGCTCTTCTCCTCGATCGAGACGCGCTTCGCCGCTGTGTCTGGGCGCAACGGCCGGCTCGAGCCCGTGTTCTCCGAGTCCCTGTCGCTTGCGCATCCAACCGCGAGACATTGCTCCGACGACTGCTCCGTCTCCTCCGTCGCGCTCGGCTTCTTCCGTGTGACGCACACGCTCGCTGGCAGCTCGTCGCCGTGGTCGGACGTGCCTCCCGCTGCCCCCTTGCGCTCCGGGAGGGCAGGGAAGAGCAGCTTGGTGACGACCTTGACGCCGCCGCTTGGCGTAAACTTGAACGCGTTCGAGACGAGATTCGAGCATACCTGCTTGAAGCGCATCTCGTCGCCGATGACGGTTCCCCCAATCTCCTCAATGCGGGGGTCCAGCTCGAGATCAAAGTCCAGCCCGTTCATCTCGGCCGTGGCGCGATGCGAGAGCGCGACATAGTGCACCGCCTTGTGCAGGTCAAATGGCTGCCGCGCCTGGATGAGGTTGCCAGACTCCATGCGGTTGAACGAGAGCACATCGTTGAGCACCTGTGTGTGAGCTTAACTTATTGGAGCTGATAGCTCACCTTTTCCATCATCCGCAGACTGCCATCAAGACCGACGACGAGCTCCTGCTGGTCCGAATCCATTTGTTGAAACGCGCCCTCGTTGTCGAGATTCGCGAGTGCCAGCCGCGCGGTGTTCAAAGGCACGCGCACTTCGTGGAAAATGTATGAGACAAAGCGCTTCTTGGACTCTTGCGCGCGTCGTTCCTGTGCCTGGGCGGACTGGACGGCACGGAACTGGTCTTTGAGCTGCGCGCGGAGCGTGAACAGTTGTCGATCCGAGCGTTCCCGGTAGAATGCCATGATGGAGATGAAGATGTGGAACAGCTCAAAGACAACCAGGTTGCGCCAGAAGGTGGGTGGGAAGAGGGGCTGGGTGGCGAGGAGGGCCGAGCCGGCGACGAACCAGCACGTCGCGAGGATGACGTGCAGGAGGCGGTTCTGGCCGAGCGACAAAACCGCAAAGGAGGCGTTTGCGAAGAGGACTGCGAGGAGATGCAGAAAGTTGCGCCCGCCGCAGCCGCTCGAGTCGAGGGAGTAGAAGCCGCAGGTGTACATGTCGACGGTGAGGACCCAGCCCCAGCACCAGCACGCACCCGCGACCCAGATCTCGTACAAGATGGGAAACCGCCGCGGACCATTGAACAGAACGAGAATTGGGAGGGGAAGAGTCCAGAAGCCGCAGATTCCGATGTATGACTGTGTGTGAGTAGAATCTCAAATCGTAAACCCTACGTAGTCCATATAGACTGTGAGGTTGCCAAAGATGAGGCCGATGGTGAGGGCCCATTGAAGGATGAGGAAAAGGGACGCGAACAGCGCGCTGTGCTTGTTGGCGTACCATACCTGGTGTGAGCACTCGCTCGTCACTTTAACGACTCACCTCTTTCTTGAATGCTTTCTCCAACTTGGGGTCGGGGTGACGCAATGTGACAAAGCTGAGGAACGGGCGGCAAACGCTCATGTCGAGCCAGTCGAGGAAGCGCGTCCACGTCCAGGGGTTGCGAGGACGCAGGCGCGAGCTCGAGTCGCTGTTGAGGTACGACGAGTATCCCGAGAGGACCTCTGCGGCGTCCATCGACGGGCGGTCGTTGTCGAGCGAGTCCTCGTGTTTTTCGTCCTCAGTGTCGTCATCGGGCACAAACGACTCGAACGAGTTCTCGACAACGACATATGACAAAGGGCCTTTGGCCGCCTCTTCAGTTGACGTCGAGCTGCTCCGCCGTTTCCGCCGCCGGCGCCGTCGGCTCGCCTCGTCGGATGCCACGAGAGACGGCAGCGCCGAGCTATTCCCGTCCAGCCGCCGCCAGCTGCCCCGCGTCCACGATCGATCGACCTTTGATCGCTCCCCCGTCCCGCTTCCGTTCCCGGTGCTGGTACCTGTGCCGTAGTAGATCTCGTTGGCGCCCACGCTGCTTGAGCTCCCGTTCGTGCCGGCCTCGACATCCGAGGGCGTTGCGCCCCCGCTCGAGTCGACAGTTTCGGTCGTCGTTCCCGTCAGAGGCGACATGCTGACCTGCTGCATCACCGAGGCCAACATCGTCTTGAACCGGTTCGGCCGGTGGAGTTCCGATTGTGACGAGAGGGACGCCGCAAAGCGTGCCGCCCGTGCTGGGAGCTTTGGAAGCGCGGTGGCGGACGGCGTGCGCAGACCGCGCATCAAGCCGGAGGCTGGCCGCGAGGTGTCCAACGGGTCCACTTGGATGCTCCCATTGCGTGACGGGCGCCGCGATCCCAGTCGTGCGTGTGCTGGTGGTGGTAGTGGTGATGGTGGTGGTTCTCCGCTCTTGACTCTCGCTCCGGCTCCCGCTCCCGTCGCCGAACCGATATCCCGCCCTTCCTTCTCCCACTCCCCCTTCTCCAGATCATGTTCGCGCGCCGGTGTCGGAGGTCGCATTCGGCGTGCTGGCGGTGGTGGCACCGATTGTGTGTTGAGAAAGCAACGCGAGAACAGGCTGGGCCGTGCCCACAGATACGGGTGCGAGTGTGACTCACAGACGCTCGCACCGCTCGCTTGCAGTGGCTTGTCGCTTGGCGGAACAGAGATTGGGAACACAGGCTCGGTGCAAATGTGGTGGTGGCAATGGCTCAATTGATCAACTGGCCAACTGGTGGTGTGGGCGCCGCTGCCGCAAACACAAGACAAGAGGTACACCGGCTGCAGGCGGCGTGTAGTGGTCCCTCGTGTGCTGCGGCAACAACCTCCGAGGACAGGGAGCGGCGTTCTAGACTTGAGGATCAAGGATCTGGATCCCAGCAGACAAAATTCTTGGCCGTGATGCTGCTCGCACCTGCTCGGAATCGCACAGAACGTACACAAGCCGGTGCAGGAGCAAGGCGTCGGGTGGCCCGGTAGTGTGTTCGCGCCAAGACCAAAAAGGCGCCGACGGACCCGAATGCGCTTTTGCTGCGGGACAACTACTGCCCACACCCGACTGAAATGGCTGTGGCGCGGGCGGCGGTCCCTTGTGGCGTCGGTGGGCCGCGCAGGCCGGACAATGCTCGAGACGAGACTCTGGGGCGACTGCGCGAGGCCGAGGCCGACGTCAGAGTGGGGTCTGATGGGATATGGGCTGGCGGATACACAGATCCGGATCACTGAATCGCTCGGGACGTTTAGACCAGATCTGGTGGGAGTAGTGTTTTGATCGGCGGCGATTAGCGATAGTAAATGATAGAAGTGGATAAAGCAACAACAACAGATCAACCAGACGACCAGAGGATGGGGAGAATGTTACTCTTGCGTTCCCGGAATCTGACGATCCCGACAGATGACAATGCCTGGGCCACTCCACTCCACAACCTCCCCGGAGGATCTAGACCTTTTCTTGCTGCGCATCACAGGATGACAGGGCTCGCAGTCCGACTGACGGCATTGGGACGGCGCGGCGGCCGGGCGGTGTACAGCGCGTACAGTATACGGTAGTACAGTACGTGATGTGATGTGGAGAACCCACTTTTTGGAACACTTTTCAATCGCAATGGACAGGCAGCACCGAACAACTCTCCGCCGCCGTAGGATCATAGGAACTGCTTGCTGCCCTGCGGCGTGCAGATGGCAAGACGGCAAGAAGGGTAAGTCGGAGAGACGACCCGTGGTCTGGCCTGTCTGGCCTGTCTGGCCTCGACGGCCATCCAGCTTCCAGTCAGTTGGGGTCAGGTACAGCCCTGACGCGTCCTGACAGCTGACAGAGTCCTGCATGCAGAATCTCCGTATGTCTCACCACCACCGTCGTCATTGTCATTCTTCGGGCCGTCACATCTCAGTCCTCCCGGTCATGCGGACGCGTCAGAAGGACCGAGATTATGCAGAATATGAGGATGAGGGGCTGAGACGGACAGTAACACATTCCCCTGTGAACCTTGTTGCCATTGCCGCTGTCGCTGCCGCTGCATGCCGCCTCGTGCCGCACTCCTCCACGGACCGCGGATCGCGTTCACGATCGTGTCGAGCCGGTTGAGCTTGTGCTTGTGATCCGTGATGTTAGAGTTTTGCGTGGGATATGCATGGTCAGAGACTGAACCTTGGAGAGCTTGATGTCAACATTGAATACCTACATCCTGGGGGTCACAATGTGCGGAGATTGTGGGATAAGCCGGATGAGTAGAAGTAGTAGTGAGCACGTCGCCGCCGCGTCATGTCCACACACACTTGGCCACTTTGAGCAGCGGGACCAAAATGAGACTTCCACGCGTGCTTCCCGTCTCGTTGGACGAGCAAGTCACCACACACCCGCCGCTCGCCATCATCATCCACTCTCCCACCAGCAACAACACCAGCACAGCGAGCACAGCGCGCACAGCGAGCAAGGCGAGCACGGCGCTCTCAACCCTTTTTTTAATTCACACCACCCGCCGCGCCGTCCCTAGCGCCCAGCGCGCGCCATGTTCCGCAACCTCCCTACGTTCAAGAACATCCCACAGGCGATCGGCCTCCCGTTCCTCACCCAGACGGAGGACGCGCAGCTCCAGTTCAAGGTCGGCGAGAACGGCCTCAAACGGCTTAGTGGCGAGGATGTGAGTTAAAGAGAGGAGTGGGGAGCGGGTGGCGACGACGGGAACGCATGAACGCGTGTGGGCGGTATTGGGTGATTGAATGAGAGTGCATGGAGATACGCTTCGGCCCGGGAGCGTTTCGGCACCGCGGCAAAGGCCATCTGGCGCGTATCATTCCCCTTGCTCGTCGCTCCGGCCTCGTCGTGCATAGTGGAGGCCAGATCCTCCCACTCGGATGACAATGACGACTCTCGAGAATCGCCCACCTCCCGCGATGACCCTGCCCTCGTAGCGGGCGACGTTGCACGCTGCGGTGACGGGACGTGGACCACCGATGAAGATGGCGCTCCTCATGCATAACACCGGTCGGTCTTCAGCTCACACCAGGTCATCCCACTAAGCGAGACGTCGTACTGGTCGCAGTACTGGACCGTGTTCAGCTCCGCGACAGACGTGTACTCGCGCATCTCGGCCCAGGATGGTAGGTGCTCTTTGCGCTTTGCGAGCTCACACCACAGTACGGCAAGCGATGTCTGCCAACCCGACAAATGTCGCAAACCTGGTCTCCGCGCTGTGCCACCACCTCTTCACGCTGCTCCCAGGGTACACTTTCCCTGGCACAGGGGAGGGCGGCACGTTGGAAGCGCTGAACTGCATGCGTGTACTCGGCCGCGTGCTCGTCGTGATCTACGAGTCGGAGGACAAGGAGTGGGCGGACGAGCATCTCTGGAGCAAGCAGAAGCGCCCGCCGGGGCAGGCGAAATCCGAGGCGCCGGAGGAGCCGGCGGAGACGACAGAGACACAGTTTACGATCGCCGACTCTGATGACGAGGAGGGCGACGACGGGGCGGTGGACGAGGGCGCGCGCGCGTTCAAGGCGTCTGTCGGCCGCCCGCGCACGTCGTCAGAAGCAAAATCCACATCCGAGACGAACGAGGACGGGACGCTGCGCGACCCACTGGCCAACCCTGGTCCCGAGGAGGCCAAGCCGAAGGAGGAGGACGACGACGACATGCTCCCGTCCCTTGCTGAGCGCCTGTTCAGCTGCACTGTCGACCTCCTCTTCTGCGCTGGCTTCAGCGTGCCAGAGTCGGTGCGAGGCGAAGACGGCGAAGGGGACAAGATCAACGTGGGTTACGCAATCGGACGTTTGTCACTAACCCTCAGTACATTATCTGGGAGAAGGGTGTCGGTAGCACTGTCGCGCTTGGATCGACCTCGGAGCTGGACCGCAACAAGGTTGAGGTGTTGCGCTTCCTGCTCATCCTCCTCAGTCTGACCATCTACACGCCGCCGAGTGACCTCCAGACATTTACGAACCGCCCACTCGAGCAGCTCACTCACCAACTGGAGCGTCGCCTCGTGCTCTCCCTGTTATGCTCGCTTCTCAACACGTCGCTCGCTTCGCCCAAGGCCGGCGCGGCGGCGGCCGTGCCGTACAACCACCTCGTTTTCCGTGCATCCGACGAGCGCCGCAGTCTCGTGCGCATGTGTCTCATGACGCTGCTCGTCGCGCTCGACTACCGCAGCTTCGACGCCGTACCTGCTACTCCGGGTGTGACCCCCGTCGAGGCCGCGAAAGACGACAATGCGTTCCGCTACTTCCTCTCCAAATTACACCGCAAGGACGACTTTGCATTCGTGCTCGGCGGCATCCTGGGGATTCTCGACGAGCACATGGCTGTGACAAACAACTATCTCCCGGGGAGCAAGAAGCCGGTCCCGTACCTCCTCGAGGCATTCATGCTCTTCTGGCGGCTGGTGGACCTGAACAAGGTGAGCTGCATGAGGGATCACTTTCAGCTGACAGCAGCGCTTCCGCGCATACGTGTTCGAGTCCGGCAAGGCGGTGGACGTTATCGGCCACATTCTGATATGCTGCCTCGAGTTTAAGGGAGATGCCGCGCAGCACGGGCTCCTGCGTCTGCTCTCTTACCTGCTGCAGACCCTCTCCACCGAGGCGGGCTTCGCGGCTGCTATCAACCAGCCGCTACGCCAAGCGGTTCCCGCCAAGTGGGCAGTGCAAGGCTCCGCCGCGGACTTTATGATCGTCTCCATCTACTCCATCGCTACCACGCCAGGGCTCAACCCTCTCTTCCCCGCGCTGACCATTACGATTGCGAATGTGGCCCCACACCTCCACCATCTCGGCGTCCAGTCGTCCACCAAGCTGCTGCAGCTGTTCAAGGCGTTCTCCGCCCCGAGTTTCCTCCTCGCGGACGAGGGCCACCCGCGGTTGGTGTACTATCTCCTCGAGACGTTCAACGCGATTCTGTACAACCAGCTCAACGAGAACCCGAACTTGGTGTACGCGATTCTGCAGAGCCACCAGGACTTCCAGAAGCTCGCGACGTTTACGCTCCTGTCTGGCCTGCGCGAGATCCAGAAGAAGAAAGCCATGCGCGTGGCGGCCGAGGAGCGTGCGGCCGCGGCCGCAGCACCTCCCAAGGGCCTCGTGCGCACGAATTCCGAGCTTGCCATGCTTGCGGAGAAGGCGGCGCTTCTGGGCCGCGAGCTTGACGACGAGGACGACACTGATGCCCCTGCCGAGGCCCGCGAGGCCCGTGAGGGTGAGAACGCCACCTCGTCGTCCCCGCCTCCCCCACCCGCCGACGCGCCCACGCCAGCACGGTCACAGTCGAGCGACCAGCCGATGTCCGAGAAGGCGCGTGGCAAGATGCGCGCAGTCGAGCCGAGCGAGAGCACAGTGGACGGCGGCGACGACCCGTCCGAGGAGGAGCTGATGCAGCTCGCGGCCGCCGGCGTCCCGCCTAACGGCTACGTGCCGACACAGGAGTGGGTCACGTCTTGGCAGAAGGGCCTGCCGCTCGACCCCGTCCTCGTCGCCATTTCGGAGCTTCTTCCAAAGATACAGGAATCCCAGCCGCCACGCACAAGCGGACCCTCGAGCAAGGTCTTCAACCTCCTCAAGGGCGTGAGCCTCGACGACGTCCTGCCCCCCGCCCCGCCCACAGTACCCCGCAAGTTCCAGTGGGGCCCGCAGAGCTGTGTGTGGCTCACCTCCCTCCTCTGGGGCGATATCTATGTTGCGGGCCTCTCGCCCCTCGGAGTCTGGAAGGACACGACGGTGCGCCTCTTCTACGTCAAGCACGCGCCGCAGAAGACGCGCGCGCCGCAGGTAGACCGCGTGCTCAAGATGATTGGCATGTAGAGTTGTTGTAGATGCATGAGCAGATTTATCCCACCGAGCCATCCACCAAAGGAACGAGAAGAATTGAGGAACATTACTTATCTGAACAAGTTCGCTACCACACACATCGATTGTTGAGAGAATGTTCCTCGCTTCAGAACGGGGAACATCCCATTCTATCCTCGTCCCAACGCCCTCGAGCTGCGCGCGCACTCACCACATGCAAACAAAAACACGCGGTGAGTCGGCTGTTAGATCGACCGCTCGATATAGGCACTCGTTGTCTTGTTCAGATTCACCTCACCCATTCGAAAACAGCGGAATCGAACCGAGTCTACCTACGCGAGTCCCCCCGGAACGCATTGCCCCTGGGGTGTCAACTACCTCGCCGAAGCACCACGGGACCGCTCATACTTTGGACTTGGTGAGGTGCATCATGTCGGACAGGGGGGTTGCGTGTTTGTGGATGGTACTTTGTGGTTTTTGTGTAGCTCCTTTATGCGCAGTTTGTTTTACAGGTTTTGTGTGTCTTGCCGGACGTCAGATGAGTGCGCCCCGGCCGAGTGCGAGTTCTCGGCCTCTACGGCTTCAGGCCTCCGGGGCAACGACAAGACTGAACGCGCTGTCGAATGAAGCCAAGCCCGTCCCTGGTCTCCTCTGTGGTGTGCACCTCACGCTATCCGCCAGCTACATTCCTGCAAAATCACTCCATCATTCTCTCGCTCCCCAGATCCCAGGTCCATAATAAATACATCTACAAAAGGCTATACCCCCTCCTCGCATCCCACATCTTCACTTTCCTCCTCTCATCGGGGCGCACCCCGCGTCCGGAGAGATACTCGACGACCTGGGCCGAGCTCGCCAGCGCATTGAAATACGTCTTTTCCGGCTTGTAAAACGCGCTTTCGAGCATGTACGACGTGTGTCGGTGGAACAGGCTGAATATGAACCCATAGTCGAGACTGAGGTTCATAAAGTTTTCTACCGCGTGCGATGGCGTGGATTTGTATCCTGCAAAAAGGGCGGGACTGGGGATATTAGCGAAAGAAATAATATGTAATTGATATATAAACCCACTTGGCAAGAAGGCCGCGCGCGGCCATGGCCCCGTCGACGCGGGTCGCGCGCATGCGCTCGGCGTCCTCTAGCTCCCACAGATCCCCATTCGCGACGGTCGGCACGCGGCCACGCACCATGTCCACCGCGCGCGCTATGGAATCAAGACACACGGGCTCGGTGCTCGCCTGGTGCCGCGTGCGCCCGTGGATCGTAATGTGGCTTACTCCCATCGCGAGCGCATTGTCCACCAACACCTGTGTGGCCTTTTCGTCGTCGACGCGGATCTTGATGCTCACGGGCCAGTCCCATCCCAACCTGTCGTGCGTCCGCCGAATCATATCCGCCACCACGTCCGGTTTGCGCAGGAGAGCACACCCGATTCCCTCGTTGTACGCCCACCGTTGGGGACACCCGCAGTTGATATCCACGCCATCGACGTGCGGCGCGAGCAGCTCGGCCGCGTCAGCCAGCGACGGGCCGTTCGGGGACGCGAGCTGTGCGATCAGGCGCCCGCGCACGAGGCGCGACCGCGGCGTCGGCGGGGCCAGAGTCGCAGGGAGGCGGGTATGTGTCCGTGGCGAGTGGTACGTTTTGCCCGGGTACGTCGCGCGCGGATCGGGGTCGAGAGTGAGGGAGCGGGTACATTCCGCGAGCTCGTCTGTTTCCTCTTCCTCCCCCCGTTTCCGCTCCTTTGCGTCCGCGACATCCTCCACCTCCTCCCCCTTTCCAGTAGCGTGCCGCCTTGCCGCGCCCCCAATCTCGCCCTTTTCCTTCAAGTCGTAGTTTACCCCCGGGCGCGATTTGGGCTCCATCCAGAACACGCCGCGCTCGTCTGCGGCTGTCGAAAAGTCTGCGATGCGCGCCTGCTGGCTCCGGCTAAACTCCTCGGCGAGGATCATCGGCGTGTGCGTCACGTGTGTCTCGTACAGCGAGACGAGGTGGCGGAACGGCACTGGGTGTGAGAGACAATTGTGGAGAGACAGACTTGTTGCGACTCACACTTCGAACAGCGCACGAGCGGGGCAAGCACATTCACGACCTCAAACTCCTCGAGCATGGCGCGGTACGGCATCACCTCGGGAGTCGGAAGCGCGGCCCACGCGCCCTCCTCGGCGGGGTCGTACTCGAGGTCGTGGTCCATGGTGGTGCGGAGAGAGGGAGAGAGTGGAAAGTGGAGGTGAGAGTGAAGAGTGCTTGCTCGTGATGACCGAGGTTTGTGCTGTTTGAAATTTCAATGTGGGATTGGCGTGGCGAAGCGGAGCCCCACGAATATCAAAGGTAGGATTTTTGGACGTGTGGGATTTTTTTTTTTCGTCGAGCTCACAAGTTTTTCAATCGGACAGCATGGTCTGACACAATGACGACCTGCGAATGCAAGCCGCAAGCATGCATGGAACACCGGCTCCTGACGCTCCTGAGTCTCCTGACCGAAGACAACTGTCTGATGTCGAGTAGCGGGGTCGAGCCGATAGCAGGTGTGAGCATCGGGGACGTCGGGGTATTTCCACCGGGGCCACATGGCACCCAGGGCAAGGCGCACAATGCAACAGGGACCGCGAGGGTAGCTAGCTAGGTAGGTACGCATGGGATGGGCTGCGGCGCTGCAGGAAGCTAGGAAGCACGAAGCGCTGCCCCTGGGGGTGCAAACCCCCTCGACCCGAGCTGAACTTACCCCTCAACCCACAGTCGGCAGATAATCGTACAGTTGGCAGCTCGCCATGCGGCCATGCGGGGTGGGTGATGGGCTTCTAGGCTTACGGCACGCACATTAATTATTGTCGTTATCGATCCGTGACAGTAACCGGGAGTGCTGATCATTGGAAGAAGACGGTACATTTCTGACACTGAAGATGTGTGCAGCTTGTGCAGCTCGTTTCTTGCTCGCCCCTCGCAGTGGCACCCGGGGGGAGGTGGAGTACACGGGCGCACGGGCGTGTCTCGGGTGGTGGTGGTGTCCTGGGCTGCGAGTGAGGCGGCCCTGTGTCCTATAATCGAAAGAAGCAAGGATCTTTCTCATACAGTACTAGTAGTCGCACTGTCCTGGGTGATGGAGTTTACCGAACGGGCTCTGGGCGTCTGGCCCGTCTGGGCGTCTGGGCGTCTGGGGCGCTCTGAAGCTCTGACACTGCCGAACGCATGGCACCTTGGAATGCTTCGAATGGAGATGAGGCAGTTCGTTTCGTGCCTTTCGGGCATCGGAAGGGGGGGCCTTGTCTGCCAGGCGCGTCCTTTGTGGCCGTGTGGTTCGTCCTTCGACGTTCGACCTTCCGGCTTCCGGCCCTTTCGCCGCATCCACGCCTCGACGACTGATAACAGCCGAAGGTTGCATGGATCGCACAGGGGCAAGGGGAATTGCATGAGTAGAGGAGTTATGCGCTATGCATTCGTCCCCCCCGCGGGCGCCCCTTTGACTCCTTACGCTCCTTTATGGTCCTTACTACCCCTATCAATTTGCCCTGGAGTGTGGGAGCTGCAACTCGCTGGACCGCCGATGCCATCGCACTATCGCAGCTAGAGAGCTAGAGTAGCTAGCGAGCGGCGCCATTCTCATCCCCACGAACCAATGCGAGTCCAAGATCACAGGATCACAGCCGTGATCCCGAAAGAAAAGGAAAGGAAAAGAAAAAGTCCAATGTTCGTGCGGCAGTGGACGGATGCCGCATTCCATGGCGAGAATAAAGGCAGCCGAATGGATACTTAGGATAAAGAACGCACCCCCCTCTATCTCATCGTACCGACCCTCCTCGCTCTCGAGCTCCATCTCCCCGTGTGCTTGCGCACCCACCTGCACTCCCGCCCACTCCTCGCGCCTGACTTTGGCGGCATCGCACTCGTTCAAAAACGGCAGCCTCTCCCTGCCCCCTGCCTTTCGCTCGTTACTCGCAACGCACACGCACACGCGCACTTGCACACCTGCACACCTGCGCACCTGCATATCTGCACACTCGCACCTCGCGCCCGCCGCACACTCTCTCCAGCACTCAGGCTCCCCGAAACGCCGAAACTCTCAGCTCTCTCCAGCTCTCTGCACAACCGCGCAGCCCGGCGCCGCAGAGCTTATCCGGAGTTCATAGCAGAGTCAGTCTCAAACTTTGAGCCAGTCTCCAACAGTTTTCGTGACTTCGCGCTTGAACAATTTCGACGCAGCAAATTCTTAGCTCCTAGTCCGACTGAATCGCGATCTTGCGCGATCTTGCATTCTGGGTGCGATCTGGAACGCTCGACGCGCTTAGCCCACACCTCGCATCGCGGTACAGAGTGTCTCAACCGGACCGGCCAGTCTCAAGCGCTCGAGCCTGGAATTTCGCGTGCCACAAAAGTGTAGCTAGTCGCTAGACCACTAGGGCAGCACCCCCTATTCTGCGTGGCGCGTGGCTCAGCACCCCCGGTCGTCCCCGGCGCGCCTCCCCCGGAACATTGATTGAATCTTAACGACCGGCAACCAGTGACCCAGAACCCAGAAAAACGTGCTGATAGCCGGCTCCAGGCGTGCAGTAGCTCCTGGCGAGATTACTCCATTACTCCTCATTTTGTGGGCTTTGGGCTTTGGGCCTTGGGCTTTGGTTCCTCGTCGTTCCTGCGGCTGCTCCTCCCCGGATCTCTGGCGTTCCTCGGCCTCCAGCTCCTCCCCCCGCTGTTCCCCCCGCTGCCGTCATTCAACGTAATCCCCGGCCAGACCGCGAACATCTGCACCCCAGAGTCAAAGCCACGGAAGCAACATTAACTCGGGACGGCACGTACAGTACGGAACGGCACCTTTGGGCCAGCGACATTGAAAAGAAATTGCAAGATGGGCGGCACGCGGGATCTCGTGCGCAAACTTCAAAAGAGGGCTTCGCGTCTCTCGCTCTTCGACATTGACACATCCCCCTCATCCAGCTCCAGTTCCGTCTGCGACGGCTCATCTCCTCTTAGCAGCGCTAGGTCCCCGCTCTCCCCGCTCTCTCCGCTCTCTCCAAGCCCCCGGTCCCCGCTCTCTCCGACGCCGACGTTCGCGCCGCTCGCAGACTGCGAATCCGACAAGCAATCACGGAGGTACACCGTGTGCACCCCGACCGCCTCGCCGTTCATTCTCCCGACTCTCCCTCTCCCCTCCGCTCGTTCAGAAGTCGCTCCGGCCAGCACTTCCACTTCGCCCATCGTATCGCCTCCCGCGACATTCCAAAAACTCCAGCCAGTAGAGTACATTGCGCCACGGCCTAGACGGTCCCGCTCAATCAGCTTTGACACCCTCAAGCGCAGGATGTCTGTCCTAGTCACCTCGGACGCCCCCCGCGGCGATGCGCGCAGGTTCTCCACCTGCCCCTCGCCCCGCCTCGGCCCGCACGGCGCCCTCGTCCCCAGCTTCCTTGATGATCTCGACGACTTTACCGCTCCCGTGCCCGTGCGTCCCAGCCCCCGCACCGCACCCCGCCCCATGTCGCACTTTGCCCACGCGCTGCCCCCCGGCGCCGCCGAGCCGGTCCTCGGCGGCATCATCTTTGACGCGCAGCGCGAGGAGCGCAAGGAACGCAAGGAGCGCAAGGACAAGGAGCGCCACCGCGCAGCCGAGGACGACATCTTCTTCCGCCCGCCCCGCGCGTTCAACCATCCCCGCTCCAACTCCATGTCCGCTGCAGAGAGCCTCGAGCGCCCCGCGAGCACCGGCTTTGCTCCTCCCCGCCCGCCGTCGCCATTCGGCCGCCTCGCAACCGCTATCGGTGCTGGTCACCATGTGAGTACCGAATACCATCTGTCTCCGTTCCGTCGTTCTGCTTGTTCTGGTTCTTCTGGCTGTGTTCTGCTGTGTTCTGTGTTCTGGTGGTCCTGGCTGGCTATTCTTTTCTCGTCAAAATTACATTACTACCCCCCATTTTCCGGTCTTGTCTTAGTGCTTTTTTTCCTGCATTTCTCGGGCGATCGAGGTTGCCGCGCATGGCCGCGAGCGGTCTGGACTCCCCACGTGCGCCACCCCCGGCTGCCTGTTGTTCACTACGCACTACGGCTCTCGGCTGCCGGCTCAGGCTACAAAGAGCGGCACTAGCACCGTTCCCACGCTTGCCGGCGGTGAGACGGCCCCCGGTTCCAGGCATTTGAGACTGGCGCGGTCGCCGACGCCTCTGGTGGCGGATCGCGATACCAGCCGAGCGAGCGCGAGAGCGCGAGATGCGATGGGGCCCGGTGGCGTGTGGCACTGTTGATGGTGGGCGACGAGGGCGTGAATGCGCATCCACATACCTGCAGCTTTCGTACTGTACTTGTGCCTACCGTGCCTCTGCTCTGCGTGCCCCGCATAGGTACGCAGAACAGCAAGGATTGGAACTGGGTGCTGCGACATCCCCCAGACAGACTGCAGTGCAGACTGGACTGTATGACACATGGCGACGCAGCCTGCACACTGGGCGGTGCCAGTTCGGGCAGGCCGCCGGAATGCCCGATGTTCTTCCTATCAGTTTGGCCTTGTGCATGCGCCATGCAGGCTTAACGGCTTGCCGGCTTGCAGGGCTTCCGGGTTTCTGGCAACTCGCAGACCCACGCTGGCCTGCGTCGTCGTGCCAGCGTGGGGGATGCGGATGGCTCGATGGCGGATGGCTGCACGCTGCTTTTGCTGGTTTTTTTGTTGCTTTCTTTGGTTAGGCACATTGTGGAACGCCACTCTATTCTCTCTCCTGTTCTCCTGGCCCCTGCACTTTCCGCTCCTCCCCCTGTCCGTGGACAATGGTCCTCCCTGTTCTGCTTGCATTCTGTGCATTCTGGTCGCATTGCATACGTTCCAAACCTGCATTGCATTCTAGCACGCTTGCCATCTGCGGTTAGAGAACTGTGCAAATGGGCAGGGCAAGTTGCAACGCGCAGAAGAGAGAGAGAGAGAGTAAACAGAGTTTAAGGATCAAGGGGGTGGATTGCGTTATACCCGCATACGGAGATTATCGCATCATGGTTTTTGTGTTCTCTGCCCTGATGGTGAGCAAAGAGGCATTCGTCGCCATCAAACCATCAGACCATCACCGAGCCATCAATCAATCAATGGCACGGACAGTGCGCAGCTCTGATGGATGGGGAATGGAGAATGCTGTTGTTGTTTTCTCGCAGTCTCGCAGTCTCTTTTGCATCTCTCCATCACTCTCTCTATCATCACTCTACTCGATTGATTGCAACCTTGTTCCACCCACACCACCACCACCTTGTGTGTTCACATGACCTCGCGGTCGTCGTCTTAGAACCCAAAGCAAGCCAAGCTTTTCAGCCTCAGCCACCTTCCAACCACCAAACTCTTTGTCCTTGCACTCGCTGCTCATCACCACACTCGTCGTTCACATCAACTCCCATCCCATCCATCCACTCCCACACTTGCTTGATCATCACTACACCCCTGCTCGTCACTCCTCTCCCCGCCCGACCCGCCCCACATCCACTTACACCTCCCAGCGCCGCGGCCACAGCAACATGTCGCGCGAATCCGCCACTGCAGCGGCTTCCGCGCCAGCCGTCCCACCACGCTCTCGTCTCCGCGGCCCCCCGCCGACACCGAGCATGACATCGTGCGACTCGTCCCCGACATCGACAGAGCCCTCCCCACATGCATCCCGCGACGACCTCCCCGGCTTCCGCCGCCCATACGTGCTGGATGTCGCTCCGCCCCCAGTCGACATTGGTAAAAACCTTCCGTCCGCGCCGGTCGACTCGGCCACCGACGATGTCATTACTTTTAGCCGCATGGCCCGCAAAAAGCACAGCAGCGGTACCAGCGTCGACTGGCGCACCGAGCGCGATCCCTTCAGAGTGCGCGACGGTCGCGAGTCCCAGACCGCCCGCAGCGGAGTGTACACCCGTGAGTAACCTTTTTTTTTTTTATTATCATTTCCATCGAATCTGTTGTCGAGACTCGGATACTGATCTCTGCAGCAAAGACATTCCCTGGTGTCAGCGGCCGCCCGCCCGCGCCCGCACCAGTCCCGGTGCGTGTCGTGTCGCAGCCGCCACCGGCACGGCCATCAGCACTCAACACGTCGTCGGTGCGCGCTCGTACCGTGGCTGGCCTGAAGCGTTTCTCGGCTGGCATATCGCACCCGCACCAGTCGCAGTCGCACGCAAACGACAGCGACCTGTCTCTCCCCCCGCAGCCCCAGGTGCGCCCGAGTGTCACCACTGCGTTTTCGTATTCCTCGCTTCCGAGTTCGAGTGGCCACACGCGCTCCAGCTCGCACGAGAGCTACGTGACATCGCCTGCATCTGTCTCGCCTGCGAGCACGCTTCCCCGCACGCCACACCGCGCATCATACTCGCCCTCGGCACACTCGGCATCGTCCATCTCCCCGCCGGGCACGCCTACCACGCCCATCTCGTCTGCTTCGGGCTGCGGCCACTCCCCCGGCAGCGCCGTCATTGCCTCGGGCGACATGGCATCGCCTTTCACCCGCTCGGAGCTCGAGATGGAGCTCACGCCCAAGGCCGGGCCCGTCCCGATACTCGCGGACGCCAAGCCTGTCGTGACCCTGTCCCCGACGGCGCCGAAGCGCGCTCGCCGCAAGCCCGTCCCGCGCTTCGACGAGGACGCCCCCGTCGCAGCCTGAGCCCAAAAGGCGTTGCGCCCGAGAGCGTTGTGTAGTGCATCGTGAGAGCTAGATTTGTTCCATATAGTGTGCCCTGTGGCGTGTCGTGGTCGCAGGTCTGTCGAGATCTGTCGTCCTTGCCGCTGTTTGATGGCTGTTCCCCTCCTACGTCATCTGTTGTACCCCATCCTCCTACAATCCTCCTATAGCCCGCCCAGTTGTACCCCTCCTCTATCCTTGCTGGGCAGAGCCCGCTCCGTAGTGTACACAGATGCACCTCTACACCTGTGATAGATGCTGCGCAGCAGGCTGCATGCATGCGTGGTATGCATGCAGCAGCAGCTGTGGATGATTGATAATGGACGGTGACGACATTGTGATACATCCCGCCGGAGCTAGTGCTGCCACGCAGCACAACGCCGCCACGTCACTGGCGGACGATGGAATCCTCCACTTGGCATCCCATCCTCCAACAGGGAACCAACACTCTCGCATCTCTCTCTCATCCTCATCATCAACCACCATGAGGCTCCCATTCTCGCTCTCCCTCTTCGCCCTCGGCCTCGCAGCCGTGCGCGCATCATCCAACGTCGTCGACCTCACCCCCGACAACTTTGACAAGGTGCGTGGCCCCGCGCGCCGCGGCGCGTGTGTGGCCCACTTCCACAACCCATGTTCGTTTCTAATCCCCAGATCGTCGGCCAGGACAAGGGCGCCCTCGTCGAGTTGTGAGTCGAGATATCACTGACTGCTTGCTGACCCCAGCTACGCGCCGTGGTGCGGCCACTGCAAGAACCGTGTGTGCCAACTGATATCTTTGACTAACCCCAGTCGCGCCGGTGTACGAGCAGCTCGCGGATGCGTTCGCCTCTGGCGGCGCTGTCATTGCCAAGACGGACGCGGATGGCGCGGGCCGCGCCCTCGGCGAGCGGTTCAAGGTCGAGGGTTTCCCTAGTGAGTACGGAGATAACGGGCCTTGAATCTCATGGCGACTAACTCTCCCTCAGCGATCAAGTGGTTCCCGGCCGGCTCGGTCGAAGGCGAGGACTACAATGGCGGGCGGGACCTCGACTCGCTCGCCGCGTTCGTGACCGCCAAGTCTGGCGCCAAGTCGTCCATCAAGCCTCCCCCGCCTCCTGCTGCCGTCGAGCTCGACGTCGCCAACTTTGACTCTGTCGTCGACGGCTCAAAGCACGTCCTCGTAGCGTTTACTGCCCCCTGGTGCGGACACTGCAAGAACATGAAGCCGGCGTACGAAAAGGTTGCGCGCGCATTTGAGCGCGAGCCCTCGGTCGTCGTCGCGCACGTCAACGCCGACGCAGAGGAGAACCGCGACCTCGCTGCCCGGTTCGGCGTCCGTTCCTACCCGACCATCAAGTTTTTCCCCAAGGGCCAGGCGACCGACGAGCCGCTCGCGTACGACCAGGGCCGCTCCGAGGACCAGTTTGCAGAGTTTATCAACTCCCACGCCGGAACCTACCGTACCCCCACTGGCGTGCTCTCGGACCTTGCGGGCCGCGTCGAGGACCTCGATGCCCTCGCTAGGCGCTACCTCTCCGAGATCCCGAGCCGCGAGGAGATTGTCGGCGAGGCTTCGGCGTACGCTACCAAGGCGACCGAGGACGCCAAGGCTACGGCGCAGTACTACGTCCGCGTGATGGAGCGCGTCGCGACCAAGGGCGACGAGTGGGTCACCAAGGAGATCAACCGGTGAGTGTGGATTGAGCAGTGTGTGGGGTCGTTTTGTTGCAGGCCTTTCCTTTGTCCAGCAACGTCACGAGTACACACACCACTCGCATGCGCCGCACGCATCACTGACTCCAGCCTCTCCAACATCCTCGCGGGCGGCGGCCTCGCCGGCGCAAAGGTCGACGACCTCAAGCGCAAGGTCAACGTCCTGTACGCCTTTACCGCCGAGAAGGCCGAGGAGGCCAAGCAGGCCGCCCAGCAGGCGGCCAAGGACCTCAAGGACGAGCTCTAAGCCGCGCCGCGACGCGGAGCTAGCGAGCCGGCGGAGCGGGCGACGAAGCCATGGAGCGATGCGCAGCACAACGGAGTACGGGGCACGCATCGCGGCGCTCGCGAGCCAACCCTTGATGTCTGTGGACTCGTGTCATATCTAAAAGCAAGCATGTATCGTATGCGCACTACAGAGGAGATGATTAGACAGGGACAGGGGAGAGTGAAGCGCAATCGTGATAGTATGTGCGGGCCAACCATGTTCCGCGTGCCGCTCGCAGCTCGGCGCCGTTGATACGTGCCCCTCTGCGAACGTGCTACGTGCTACGTGCTACGCGTGCTGCACCATGGCGGAGATGAGATGCCGCCCCAGTCTCTAATCCACCCATCCGGTCCAATCCTGGTAGCATATAGCACTCTATAAGTAAGACAGCAATCGATTCCCTACAGTTTATATACGGCACTGAACGAGACACTTGTCCTGGCGGTGTGCTTGCGGCGCCGTGTCGGTCAGATCACTGGCTACGGATCAATGATCGCGGACACGAGCAGGCCGCCCCGCCTCGGTTTCTATTCACAGCGCGGCTCCCTATTATCCCCTCTGGATCCCCTGGGCTCCATGGTTCCCATGCCATGCCCATTCCGCCTCCTATCCCGATCCCACTCCCATCTATTCTTACAGGCCGTCCGTCAGCGTGTCCGCCGGCTGGCCTTCCCAGCAGATGTGGTACACCTTGTCGAACAGCGGGTAGTGGCCAATACGGTTGCGTGCCGCGAGGAACTTGTGCACGTCCGCGGCGGTGTGGATGCCTTGGAGCTCTGCGACGTGTCAGTATGCCATGTGGATGACGTTGATAGGAGGCCGGGTGGGAAAATAGCCGATTGGGGGTCATCAGAGTGATTAGGGTTGGCTGGCGCACACACGCGCCCGCACCAGCCGATAACCCGATATCCCCACACCCCATGGAAACCAGTCGCGCCGTGGGGAGGCGGATCTCTGCGTGTGGTTGCTCCGTGCATGGCACGTAGCATGCGGCATGCGGCAACCAACACGCATGCATGCGTGGACTCACTCTGTCCGCCGAGCATCTCGCGCTCAAGGTCCTCGAAGCTCTTGTTGGTCTTGACAAACGCCTCGGCTGTCTTGCGGTTACGCCCACCGAGGCACGATGTGATGAGGTCGGCGACGCCGGCCGATTCCTCGAGGAAGGTCTGGGGCTTGACGTCCTTGAAGAACTCTTGGCAGAAGTTCTTTGTCTCGAGCAGGCCGATGCGCATAATGGCCGCTGCATGTTAGTCGATGCACAAAATCCATCCAGTGCGGGTGAATGGCGCGAGTGTCGCAAAGGCATCCCAGGCAGTGGCYCGCGTGAAGCACGCTCAGGCGCTTGCATACACGCTCGCGCACTCCAAGCACAGACCACCCAGATAAACTCACACTTGGTGTTGTTTCCATAGCCAAGACCGTCCGAGAGACCTGCGGCGACGGCGACAATGTTCTTGAGGGCACCGCAGAGGGAGACGCCGTTGACGTCCTCGATGAGCTGCACGCGGAACTTTGGCGTCTCAAAGAGCTTCTGCCAGAGGCGGCCCTCGTCCTCCTTTCCTTGGCGGTAGCCGATCGTTGTCTCTGAGAAGCGTTCCATGGCGACTTCCGAGGCAATGTTGGCACCCGACAGCGCCGAGCACGAGATGCCGAGGCGGCTCTCGATGACGTCGGCAAAGATGTGAATGTCGGCACCCTTCACGTCGACTCCCTTGATGAGCGATATGGCCTTGGCGCCGGGGGCAATGTGGCCCTCAATCGTGTCGAGGCACTTGTCGAGGACTGGTGTGAGTGTGTGCGGGGAAGGAAAGGACAGCTGCACGGGGTGAAGAAACAGCTTGACGGCTCTTCTCACTCACACTGGTGGGGCATCACGAAGACGAGCGCCGTTGCGCCGTCGACCGCCTTGCGGAGGTCGGGAACGGCGTGGACGTTCTTGCCGAGCTTGAGGTCCGGGAGGTACTTGACGTTGATGTTGGTCTCGTTGATAATGTCGGTGAGCTTGCGGCCGTCGACCTGGGCGTGAGCGGCTGTCGACAAGGCAACACGATGTGGAGCGTGGAGCGTGGGCATCCTGGGTAGGATGCGCGCACCACGCACCGCGATGGGGACGCGACGATCACATCCCCCAGCGGGCTCGACTCACCTTCTCCTCAAAGACCCACATGGGGACGTCGGACTCGAACACGTCAGAGTGCTTGGTGGTATTCTGGCCGGCGATACGCGCAATGGCGGAACCCCTGGTGGTGAGCGCTGTCCATGAGGTGAGATAACGAGGCAGATGGCGGACGTCGAGCTCATCGAATCGACATCCGAGCTCTGTCCATTGCCTGCTACCTCGCTGCTCTCCGACTCACCAGTTGCCCGAACCGATGATGGCGACCTTCTCCTTTTTGTGAGCGGACATTGTGGCGTGTGCTCTGGACGACGAGGGAGCTGCTGCTGCTGCGAGTGCGGATGCGTTCTGCTTGGCGAGGTGGCCTGCGACGGTGGAGATGCGGACGGCGGGCCGGGACATGAAGAGGAGAGAGGATGGAAGAGGGGGAGGGTTGTGGTTGATATATACTGTACCGGGGGGGACGGGAGAGAGAGGAGACGAGAGCAATGTGTGGCAACAGGCACAACACTGAAAGAAAGACGAGGATGCCGATGGCTGGTGACGACAATGGCGACCACTCAGAGACACTCAAATGAAAGCCACAACAGGAAATCCAAAAGACTGGATGTGGATGTGGATGTGAATGTATCCGGCACTGGGTGATGCTCGGTGACGGGCTCGGTGACGGCAATGACGACGGCGACGGCAGCGGCGGCGTGGACGGCGATACGGATACGGTTCAGCGGAGTGACGATATTCGCGCGCGGGATGGATTTGTGTGGGGCTCTCCTTTGCCGGGTGCGAAAAAAAAAAAGGATGGTAAAAATCCCAAAAAATACAATAAAAAATCAAATGGGGGCTTGCGGCTTGTTTTGATGACAACCACCTGGAAACAAGGTCGTCTGATCAGATGCAAATGTGTGCTTGCTGCTGATGCTGGCCGATGTCGATGTCGATGTCGATGTGAGGATGGAGCTCGACGACGGGGACGAGGATGCGATGCGAGGGAATGCAACGGTCGCTGTCTCGCTGCATATAAAGACTTGCAGAGCGGTGCTCGGGGCAATAGCCGGCGGCCGGTCCGTTGCAGCCATCGTGCACTCATCTGCATGCATCCATATCTCCTCTGCATCCTCTCTTTACACAACCGCGTTTCCGTGCAGTGTCCGAGTGGAGTTGTCTGGGCGCCGGGATGTCATCTCTCATCGCGTGTCGCGTACAAGTCATCATGAAGCCCCGGATCGCCGAACAACTCTGTGGCTGCCCGCTAGCGGCTGTAGACTGGCTCTCTGGAGGTACATGTACGACGACTGGTGCTCCGCTCCGCGTCCCGCGTTCCGCGCTCTGCGTTCCGATGCTGCTCTCGATCTCTGGAATATGCATGAATGCGGCGCGGGGCCGGGAGCCTGGAGCCTGGCCTGGAGGCCCAGAGACCGCGAAGCGCGAAGCGAAGCGAGCTGCGAGCCCGGCGACCGGATACCGGCTACTTTGATCTTTTCTTTGTTGCCTTTCTTCTTCGTCGCACGATCATCCCATCCCGATATGAGAGATATCAACATCATCGTAACACGGCGGCTTAACACGGGTATCGACAGCAATGCACAAGCTAGCAGCTAGCAAGCTACAAGCTAGCACGCTAGCGCCGGACCGAGGTTTCCCGTGTGCTGCCAGCACATGTTCCATGTTCCGGCCATCCCCAGCCGGGCTCTTGCCTGTTGGCGTACTCTCGCCCTCTGGGCGGCCTCTCACCATGCCGCTTTCCACGGCGACTAACGCCAAAAGCGACGATGAGACACGGCGTCGTATGGCCGTGCGCGTGCAGCCACTGACGCCAGCCATGCCAGCGAGGTGCAGACCTCGCGCGGCGGGGCCAAGACGCGGGGGATTGCGCGGGGAGATTGCGCTCCTATCGCTGTGTATAGTATATCCTATGGTCCTATTCCTATCAATGCCGCTCCGGCTCCGGCCAAGGGTGCATCCAACAGGACACCGCCGTTCTGCCATACCGCATGCCGCACCACGCACGCCATGCGAGCACATGTCCCCATGCCGCCGGATACCGCTACCCCTGTCGACATAGACATACCCATACCCGTACCCATGCAAAGCGTACCTAACTATCCATAGATCCATAGATCCCAGGTCCTAGATCCCTGACCTGCTAGTCCAGGACGCGGCGGAGCACGACAAGCTCGCGCTCACACAGCGCGACAGCCACGCGCCGCCCACCGGCCTTCACACACCCCGCGCCGAGGAGCGCACCACGCGCCCCGCCCGAGACGGGGAGCACGCCCTGCCGTGCCGTGTTCGTGCTGCCGCCAGCTGCGGGGGGATAGTACACGTACACGTTGCCGTTGCCTGTCCCCGAGCCGGACTCGAATGCGAGGACTGTTGCGCCAGCACCGCCGCTGGAGGGTTCGCGCACATGGCGCACGAGGCGGAGGTCGCGCTTCGAGGACATGACGAATGCGAGGGCCGGATTCGTCCCGGCGTGCGTCCACGGTGTGCGGGCGGGATTGTCCGCTGGCGGGGTGAAGACGAGGCCGTCGACCGCCGATTTGACGATAATGCTCTCGTCCTCATCGTCAGTCGGGAGAGAAAGCACCGATGCGGGCTGGCGGGACCACGATGCGGTGCCGTCGGCGATATACCCGATGAGCACGGTGCGCCCGACGGCGCCGGCGCCGAGGTCTGCGAACGCGCCGTCTGTGCGCTGCGCAAAGTCAAAGTCGTCCTCGCCGTCGAAATCGAGATCCATCTCCTCGCGGAGCAGTGCCGGCATCGAGGGATTCGCGGCCGGCAGCTCGCCATCCGCGTCGGCGTCATCCGATCTCCGCCGCACGGCACTAAAGCTGTTCCGCATCGCCGCGAGGGTGGCCGGCGCAAAGGTCTCGGGCACGTCCTCGTCCTCATTCTCATCGTCAGAGTCCGCGGGGACAAAGACGCTCGGCCAGCGCAGGCCGTCCCCTGGCGCCTTTTGGATGTCAATCTCGATCTCGGCGGCGGATGCGTCATATGTCCACGTCGAGTCGTCCGCCGCAATGTCCGCCCAGAACGCGTGGCTCTTCTGGGCAGTGAATGCCGCCAGTTGGGGAGAAAGAGTGCCAGACACAGTGAGCGAGAGCGACTCCCGGGCCAGCGTGAGGGAAATGTCGTCCCGCGCCGTGCCCGCCGGCACGGGCACCGTGAGCGTCAGCGACGCCGTGTCCTGCGTCCAGCGGAAGGGATAAGCCTTGTCGTCCACGTCCATTGATGTCGATGCCTCTCCTGCCCCTGCCGGCACCTGGGGCACCTCTGTCTCACCCTCCTCGTCCTTCAAGGTCGCCCCGAGACCGAGCTTCCCGACCTTGTCCTTCCGCTCGCGCTCCGCCCTCTCCGCCTCCGTCTCCTCTTGCTCCTCCCCTCCTCCAGCCGTAAACGGCTCTTCAGAGAGCACGACCCAGCCCCCATCCGCCCATGTGGCAAAGTACGGCAGATCCGTACCCGTGAGCGTCCAGCGAGGCGACATCTGGCCAGGCGCGTCGTCCACCCCGTTCGGCGCCGCGGTAATCTCCACCTCGCCGAGCTCGAACGCCGCTTTGCGCGGCTTGAACCCCGTCTGCACCCCCTGCACTACCGCGCGCGCGAGCAGCAGCCGAAATGTCCCGTCGCCCACCGCGTGCCCCGCAACGAGGAGGAACGGCGCCGTCCCCCCCTCGCTGAGCAGGTCATACCGCGCCACGAACTTGCCGCTGAACTCGGCCCCATCGACACGGAGGACATATACCGACCCGCTGCCAGAGGACACGGCCCACGTCGCGTCGTCGAGCGGGAGTGCGCGGGGATACTCGCCGACTCCCCCGATCGGTGCCGGGATACTCGCGAGCGTCGAGAACCGCACCTCGAGGTCATCCTGCCAAATTAACACGAGTCTCTTTTCGATTTTCCACTCACCCCGAGCTCGAAGCCAATCACCGCCCAGTCCGCATCGACGTACACGCCGCGCCGGCCGCGTGTGTCGAGGTGGTTGTGCGCGATGCGCGCGCGGACCTCCCGAAAGCTCAGGTGTGCGTCGTGTCCCACCCGGCTCTGGGTTGCGCCTCCGCCTGGGAGGGCGTACGATGCAATGTCGGCGGCGTCGAGCGCATGCAGCCTGTATGTCTCGAATGAGGGGAAGAGGAGGGCGCGGTCGGGCGCGAGCAGCTCGCCATGGGTGCGCATCGTGGAGAGTGTAGTTGTAGTTGTGGTAGCTGTTGTGGTTGTGGTCTTTGGGTGTTGGCGTCGATGATGACATATTTTTGTGGCTGCCATTTACCCATGTTTTTCTCGCCATTTTGGTTCCCGCCGTTTTATGTATGACGACAATAATCCCATCCAACAACAACAACAATTGCAGCATTCTTCTCATTTCTCCATCCACTTTTCTCTTCTGCCCATCCGCCATCCGCGATGCGACCGGTCCCGCCCCCGCCGCCCGCAACCTTCCGCCGGGGGGAGGTACAGCACGGCATTGAGCTCGCACCCCTCGCCGCATGGCTCGGCACGCTGCGCGGCGACGCGCACCTCCTCAAGCTTGACGACATGCTCCAGCGCTTCCGGACGCCGACGAGCTACCACCGCCTCGATGTGCGTGTTGCGAGCTCGTCGAGCCTCCCGCCCAGTCCGACCCTCGACCGTGAGATTGACCCCGCGCTGCTGGCGCGCTGGAACCGGGAACGCGGCAGCCCGATCATTCTCGATGCGGAAGAGTCCGAGAGCGGGAGTGGTGAGAAAGAGGGCGCAAACGGGGACAACGCCAACAAAGATGGAGGGGAGGCAAGCGGCGCCCAGCGGACGGATGCACCACCACCGGCTGATTCAGACGCCAATCCCACACCGAATGGTGCAGCGACGACAGCGGCACACCCCACAGAGACACCAGCACCTGTGGCCCGGCCGTCCTCGGCCCCGGGGCCCTCCCAACCAGGTCCATCACAAGGACCCCGCACGACTGTTACCACCTTTGCGGCCACGCACTCGGTCTCAATGTCGCGCGGGGGGAGCAACGCATCGGCGGCCAAGACGCTCTTCGCGTTCAGCCAGGGGATGAACCACCTGTCGCCGGAGACCGCCGCGGCGAACACGCCCGACACGCTCTCGCAGGCGATGAGCGCGCCGACGAGCGAACACTCCCCGCTCGCCGCCATGTCCGTCCCGATGGGAATCGACGATCCCCTGCCAGTCATCGACGGCACGCAGGGCGACCCGGACGCAGACCAGGATGTTCCCGACCTCACGGCGATGGATTTCGGCGGCCTCTTCACCCTCGAGGACATTCGCGCCGTCGCGCAGGCCGCGGCCGAGGACCAGGCGCGCCGCGAGCGTGAGAACGCAATATACATGGACCCAGGGGCGCCGCCGCCTGGAGATAATTCGGCCCCGCCCTCGCCTCGTGGTGAGCGCGCTGAGGCTGAGCGTGAACGCAGCCCCTCGCCCTTTGTCCCCGAGTACGCGCCCCCGCCGGGCGGGACGGGAAGGATCGTCCGCGAGCTCCGCATTGATATACGCTCCCTCGATCCGAGCACGCTCTTCTACCTCGAGCAGTGGCGCCGCGAAGAGCTAAACCTCCCCCCGCACGAGCTCCGCGCACCCCTGAGTAAATGGTACGCCCCGCTGCCTCCCGAGCCTAAGCCAAAGGAAAAGAAGGCGCCAAAGGAGAAGCAGGCGCCAAAGGAGAAGGAACAGGACGCCGTGCCAGGATCAGAGGCACAACCGGTAGGCGAGACGGTGGAGAATGGAGCCACAGGAGCGACAACCGCGAACGGCGGTGCCACCGGCGCCGCGCCAGACCCAGATGCCGCTCCTGAAGTCACCTTGGTCCCATCACGCAGCCCCTCGCCAGACATCATCCTCCGCGACGGGTTCGACGCCGACAAGGCGGACGACCCGGACTTCCGCCCACGCGAGAGCAAGCGCGGGCGGGGACGGCCGCGCGGCGTTGGTCGTGGCCGTGGTCGTGGGCGCGGGCGGGGGACACCATCGGCGAGTGCGCGTGCCACTGCCGAGGCCGAGGGACCCGCCGAGGCTGGCCCCTCTGTCGAGGCTACTTCCCCCACCAACGCACAACCTCAAGGCGAGGCAGGGCAGTCTACCCAGCCAGAGGGACCCATCCGTCCCTTGACGCCGCCTCGAGGCCGGCCTCGCGGGCGCCCGCGCAGCATTCCGGGCCTCGTTGCCGCCCAGGCGCGAGCGTCGCTCCCCAACCTCGCGTCGCCTGGCCCAGCAGAATCACCAGCCCCGGGATCCGCTCCGCCCACTGCACGCCGCCGCGGCGGGCCGCGCGGCCGCCCGAGAGGTATTGGGCGGGGTGGGCGCATCCTCCCGCACCACCCGCACTATGCTGCGCTCCAGGCCTCGGGTATCAATACGCCCGAGGTGGTCGATCTCGTCACTCCCCCCATTGGCGTAATCACACCGCCTCCGGTGTCGGCCTCCGCTCCAGCCACGGCACCAGCCGGGCCCTCGACATCGGGGCCCATCGATCCAGACCTGCTGGAACGTCTACTCAATTCACGGTATCCGCCTACGCCGCCGCGCCCCGCACCAGCGCCAGCGCACTCCGCGGCCCCCGTCTCGGCCCCCGCCAAACTCGACAAGGGCAAGCGGCGCGCAAGCAGCCCCGCTGCGCCGGAGCCGAAACGCCCTCGCGGAGGCAGTATCGGCGTCCTCGACTCGGAGTCGCCCCTCGCGTCGTCACCGCCACAGATCATCAAGCGGCCCAGTGCGCGCCGCGGCCCGGGCCCGAGTCAGCCCCGCGAGCACTCCACATCCCCCGTCCGCCCCGCCTCCGTCCATGAGCCGATGGACCTCGACGACAGCCGCGTTTCCTCGCCGATACTTGCCCCGCCCCCACAGGATTCAGGTTCCGAGTACGAGTTTGCCCCCGAGCCCGAAACGCCGTCATCTGCGTCTGCGCCGTCGTCCCCGCCCCCGCCTGCCGCCGTGCTCCGCTCCGTCGGCGGCGAGCTGTTCGATATCGCCCCGCACACCCCCGAGAACCGCATGTACGTCGAGGTGCCCCCGCTGCGCATCTCGCGGGACGACTACCGCATGCGCCTGCATGTCGAGCCGGAGGTGCCCCCCGAGCGCGTCAAGGTGTGGGTAGAGGCGGAGAGCGACGGGGAGATCCAGGAGATCCAGGAGGTGCAGGAGGTGCAGGAGATACATGCACCATCGGCCAGTGCGAAGCGTAAGCGCCCAAGTGCGGTGGAAGTACCCCAACCCTCGCCGCGTACGCGTCAGCACCAGCAGCCCGCGGCGCGCAGAAGCAGCCGGCGCCACGAACCGTCGAGCGATAACGAGATACAAGAGCTCGCGGCCATGCCCCCGCCGCGCGTTCCCCGTCGCAGCCGGCAAGCACCGAGCAGCGACATCGAGATTCAGGAAGTGTCCCCACCCGCTCCGCCGAAAACCCGCGCCCAGCAGCTCAAGCAAGCCACCCCCGCTCCCGCTCCCCGCTCGACACCGCGGCGCAGCGCGAGCCGGCTCAGCGAACGCACGGAACGCAGCGAACGCAGCGAAGAGACGCGCGACGAGGTCGACGCAATGCTCGCCGTACGCCGCTCCGCTGCACGCAAGTACAACTCGATGGGCAGCGTGCCCCGCCGTCCGCTCGCGGGACCGGCAGCAGGACCGAGCACGCCGCGTCGCAATCGCAAGGAAACGGCCGCTGTGCCCGCGACGGCGCCCGTGCGCCGCACGCGTAATACGGATACACCGCGTGCGACGCCTGCGCCTGCGCGCGCGACGAGCGAGAGGAAAGGCAGGAGGGCGACGCTTGCGACTTCTGCGACACCTGCGACACCTGCGACACCTGCGACTTTGACGCCGGGTGATACCCCGGCGCCTGCGAAGGGCAAGGGCAAGGCCAAGGCCAAGACGAAAGAGGCGACACCGGAACCCGCACGACCACCAAAGGAACCCACGCCCCAGGCTGAGCCCCCACAGCCAGAGCCAGTGGCGGACAGCGATGACGAGTGGGCCATGCTGCGTGATTTCTGAGACGAGAGTGTGTCATGGGCAGAGAGATGGGGGGTTCAATCCATTGGGAAGATGAGAGAAGCAACAGGGCCGATATTCCATTATTGTAGACTAGTCGAGGGCATGTATCATATCGTGTGTTAGTGGGGAAACTGAAGATGAAAGCTTTCCAGTTTGTTGCTCAAGGATACCGTCAAGACTGTGACTGAGTGGTTGACTCGCGACTGTTAAAGCACGGGTAACTCGTGGTCATCTCAACTGTGCTGTCACTCGTACCACTTGTACCACATCCCGATCCAACGACGCATTTCCCTCTGCCTTGCTCTCTCCTGTTCTGGCACGACACTTGACTCCTTCTCCATCCAAATCTTCTCCGACGTCACTTCTGACTGCTCTGTTCTGCTCCAACCGCATAGCGGGCACCATCCATCATGGTACGGGGATCCATCCCGCTATCGTACAAGTCCAAAACGACGCATGGGGCGCGCTTAGAAAGCGGCCTGCTCGGCGGCAGGAGCCTCGGCAGCAGGGGCGGCAGGGGCGGCGGCGACGGGCTGGGGCTCGCGGTGCTCCGAGCGGATGATGATCTCGGTCTCGGGCTTGGGCTCGACGAGGGTGATGTGGTCGGGGAGGGGCTTCGAGGGGCCCATGGCACCGGTAGGGTCGTGGGGCTTGAAGATCTTGACCTTGATGCCGAGCACACCCTGGCGGAGGAGGACGTGGCGGACAGCGTAGTCGATAAAGTCACGGGCGGGCTGACCGGAGTGGATGAGGACACCGTCCGAGAACTTCTGCGACTTGGCACGGGCGGCACGGAGCTTGCCCGAGACGACGACCTCGCAGCCCTTGGCGCCCGACTCCATAACGTAGCGGAGGACACCGTAGCAGGCACTAAAATGTCAGCGGGTTGCAATTGGGGATTCGGGTCCGGTGGGCCAGACTCGAGATTTGCTCTCGGATCCGGATCCACTAGATGTGGCTTTGCGCCTGGCGGCGCAGCACTCACCGGCGCATGGCAAGACCACCGAGGAGCTTGTAGCGGAGCGACTCGGCCTGGGCGACGGCCGAGAGACCGCGGTACTGGACCTTCTCGGCGTAGAGCTCGAGCGAGTTCTCGGGGAACTTGAAGCGCTTCTCAACAAGAGCCTTGAGCTCACGGATGCGGCGGCCCTGGTGGCCGAGGACCTCCTGGGTGTGGGTGGCACGGATGATAATCTCGGTGCGGGCGTGGGTCACGCGGACCTCACAGCCAGAGTAGCCCTCCTCGGCGAGCTCGCGGGTAAAGAACTCGCCAAGCTCGGCCTGGAAGACACCGTCGGCGACAAACTCTGAACAGTGTTAGCTATCTCGCAAGCAGGTTCTGTGTTTCGCTCCGCTCCGCTCCGCGCCTCGCCGCGCCGCGCTCGCGATTTCCGTTCGTTTGTTCGCTGCGCGGCTGCACGGCTGCACGGTTGCGGGCCCGGGTCGCCGATACGCACTCCTCTTCTTGCTGATCTGGGTGGACGCCATTTTTGTTGGGTTTTTGTCGGACGATGACCTCTCGAAGTCGAGTTTTTTTGTCAAGGATTGAAGGGCGAAGAGGTCGACAGCTGGCTCACACGGCGGTCAAGCAGAGGGGACCACAGTGTGTGTGCAGCGTGCAGCCACCGCCAGCCTGCAGCCAGCGAGCTCCCAGGCGTACTGGGGGTGGATCGAGTTCACTCTCACATGAAAAATGTGCCACGAGATTTTGGAGCACAAGGTGAGCGGAGTTACTGTCGGAGTTTGGAAGTGGCAAACCCATCCAACTCTTCGTGGTAGGACATTCTTTGTTTGCGTACACCGCTATGCGAGTGATCTGCGATCGACACAAAGTGAAGGTGGATGTTGTCATGTCGAGCTCGAAACCATTCTTACTGCATACAACAAATCTGCGAGAGACGAGCACACAGAGACAGGCATTCAGAGATTCGGTCTGAGCGGAGCATGCTGGCGAGCGAAAATCGGGCGGTCCATCGCGGCTGGTTGGAGATTGGAGCGCGATTGGAGCACGCGAGCACGGAGAGTACGGAGGGAGGGCACGATCGAACGTCCGTCAGCTGTCAGTCCGAACTCGCCGTCAATTCCGTCAAATTGAAGGTGATTCAACAGTCATGAGAGCTTTGAATTGAGCTATGCTGCTGGCGGTGTTGGTTTTGCTTTGCTCATTGTCCGTGGTGGCGAGTGATGATGAGTTGGCATCAAGGTGAGAGACCAAAGATGAACCCCCCACACCTCTGTCTTGACTGTCTTGTGTTGCCATCATTCTCGGAATTCTTTTCAGAACGCCACCAGGTGCATTGGGTGGCAAATGCGAGCTACTGTATGCGAGGAGGCACAGACTACTATATCCTAATGGAGCACACATTAGCGGACTCAATACGCAGTTTCAGATTCATTGTTATTCATTAGGATTTTTAATCTGCACACGTGCTCGTCTATTTTCCCACGGCTGCTTCCTGATGGGATCTCCAGTTCCTTTGGTGGCGCGCCCGCTGTGACAGGTCCACCCACAGCCACCGGGGCCCGGCAGCGCCCCTGCGCCGTTCGTTCGCTGTTCGACGTCCCCGCTAGACCCGTTAGTGGCTGTACCCCTGCCGTCTCCACCTGCCATCGGGGCCTTGTCATCGTCGTGCATGGTACACACTACTCGCATACACTCGCCGCATCACCCTCCATCTCCTAGAATTTCCTAGACCCACCCATATCCCACAATGGTACGGCTCAGCCTGCGCAGGCTGCAGCCCGGCGCCGTCTTTGCGTCCTTTTTCGGGCTGCTCGACATCAAGCTCGGTACGTGGGGAGTGTGGTGCTAGAAGCTTGCAGTGCTTGGAGGCTTGGGGTGCTTGGGGGCTTGACTGACGGCAGGCTGTGAGATCGTGCTCCTCTTCGGCGTGAGCATTTATTACTGACCCATACCTCGTGCTCGTACCTGTACTCACCCGCAGCTCATCAACAAGGTCGCAGGCGTGTACGGCCTGATCATGGTGTTTGTCGGCGGGTCGTTTGTCCAGTTTCTCTTCTACGCGTACTCGATAGCAACGCTGTTTGCGTTCCTGTGGGCGCTCAATGTCGTCAAGCGGGTAAGTGAATAGAGGGCGGTATGAGGGCGAGAACAAGCTCGGGCGCGAGATGGAGAGCCAAGCGCAAGCTAAGCGACGAGCGGTGAAGGCAGCAGAGTGTCGCACGCAGCGCGGCATCGACACCTTCTCGACCCAGATTCCACCGGCAGGCAGTAGACCCACTGTCATGTCATTCCCCGCTGAAAGCGATAGCGGAACCCCATACTAACCGACAGGAAACCGCCCACAAGACGCTGCTCGTCGCGCACCTGTACTTGCTCGACCACGTCATCCTCCAGATCTTCCACTACATCTTCTTCTACACGTACTGGTACATCAACCCGCACGACGGCAAGCGCGAGCTCAACTCGCAGGCGCAGAAGGACATTGTGCAGCTCGCCGTGCACCGGGGGGACATTGAGCCGATCGGCGACGGGGACGCACACAGCACGGACGCTGTCCGCGCCGCGCTCGGTATCTGGAACAAGGAGAAGGGCTTTGCGCTGGGTATCATTGCATTCGGATTTGCGTTGAAGGTGAGCGAAGCGAGATGTGATAAAGTCTCTTAACATCTCTAACATTCCCCACAGGTCTACTTCATCCTCCTCCTGTACTCTTACGCGGCGCACCTCCGCCTCCAGACGTACAACACGCTCCCGCTGACCGCGCACGCGCAGTCGCTTGTCTCGCGGCACGTCTCCGCCCCGCCAATGGCAGGGAACGGCTCCGCCCGCGTCCTGCACGCCGAGGACGACCACGAGCTCGAGCTCGCGAGCGCCGAGGCCGAGGTCGCCCGCTATACTGGCGAGGCCAAGTCGGCCAAGCCGGCCAAGGCGAATCCCAGCACTGCTCCCGCTAGTGCTTCTGCCGGGGCTGCTGCCCCCGGAAGCGCAGCACCAGGTGCCGAGGCAAAAGGCAAGAAGAAGGACGACGACGACAGCGACTTTGACAGCTGGGAGTAGGCGTAGCATGGGCGTAATAGTCTGCGAGTATGGCGTAGATGGACTGCATAGACTCAGAATGTGCGGCTAGAGAGGAGTCTGAGGAGGAGGGCAACAGGCGCCGGGCGAGAGGGGCTGTCGACGATCGAGTGGGGAGGGTCAGCGCGGGAACTCTGGTCGCGTTAGCGTTTGACGCAGATGGCGGGAGGTGTGTCGGGAAGGTATGGACTGGTGCCGGGTGAAGACATTGTATCACCACCGAGGAAGAGGGTCTGTTGGGTCACGTCATGTACGTCGCGCGACGAACACCTCACGGCGCGCACGCGTCCCTGTCGGCAATTCTTGGCGTACTTCTCCTTCGTAACCCCTCTATGGCCCTACAGCTAACCTACCCCCAAGCACTGTGTCTATCATATCATTGGGAGTGCCCCCCACCGTAGTACCCGCACCACTCGTTCATTCCCACTGCACCCCAGTCCTGGGGAATACCGTTTCGGCCCTCCAGCCTCGAGCATGACGCGCTGCACCCGAACCGACTTGTCCAACATTTGCCCTCCACCCCCGAGTCTCTACTAGCCCCCGATCCACAGCCATAAGCAATAGACTCTGGTTCCATCGTCCCGGGACGCGGTGAGTTTGGGCTGGGGCGATCGTGGCTACGGCTACTGTCGGCCGTAGGAGCCACCGCGGGTCTGGCTCAGCAGCATGAGCCAGTTTAAAGGCTAGAGTTTGGCTATCCATGCGACTGCCATCTCTACGGGGCGGATTTACCCGATACCCTTGTCAGCCTGGCTTAGGCTCAGCCCTATCGCGAGGTCCGCCAAGAATGCTGGAGATAACGTGAGTGTGATATGTAGCTTGGGAACAGGCGCGGCGGGTACGGGTATTCGTGCCACGCACCGCGCACCGTGGACATCCCGCAAGGCCGCAAGCGCGCAAGCGAGCCGGCAGCTCCATTTCGACTCTGCATTGCCAGTGAAATAGACCACCTACCATGCACCAAAGCCAATCCACACGCCGACGGTCGTAGAATGCATAACCACCTCCATGCCTCCACCTCCAACTGCTGCAGCCACGAACGTGGTGCGGAATGCACAATCGCAGAATCGCCATCGCAACAATTGCAGAGCAACGTTCCTGCTGCCATCGGGGCTTGGCTTTTCGGGCCGTCTTTTATCAGTTGCGCTGCAATTATAGCTTATTTGCGTTGACCGCCGAGATTATCGTCACCTCCGAGAGAGATAAAGACTCGAGGATGAGCGTGATTGTACCGCGCCAAGCGTCGTCATGGGAGCTGCAGAGACTGTACTTGGACTATACTTGGCCTGCTGGCGATACCACTTGGCCACTTGGCGTCTTGGTGCGCGTGGGTGGCGATAACGACTGGCCAGAATGTGTATATAAGAATACCTGGGCGGAGCTCTGTGCGACCTGCAACTTGTCTACAGCTCTGTCACTCGTCGTCGCCATCATGCTCGTCGTTCGTCAACCGCTGTCAGCTTCAGAGCTTCAGCGCATACCTCCCACGAGGAGGTCATCGTTCCCTAGCTTTACTCACACCGGTGTCAGCGCCCACCATTTCCAACCCTGCACCACCCCACCCCTACCGGGGTACCGGGGTGGTCACTGATGCCCAAACTCCACGTCTGGCCTCAGCGTATCTCGGCCTCTCCCCTACAGCACACTCGCACACTCGGCCTGTATGGTCCGGTCGGTCGGGGGATCTCGGGTGGGTGTGGTAAGGTATGTGGAGTGATAAGCCCGCGGGCCGCGTAGCGGTGCAGCATCCGACGTGTGCCGACGACGAGCTGCGTCGATTCCGCGTCGTCTGCGGAGCGGGAGGAGTGGATAAGGGCCATGGTGCGGGGCCAGGAGCTAGGAGAGGACTGGGTGGCTGGGTGGTCTTGGCCTGGGTGTGTGACTCGACTGTTGATAGCCAGATAAGCTATCTCTCTGGTCGCCTCCCATCGGCATCTCCGCTCCGTCACTCTCCCCCGACGAGCGCCGACTGAAAGCTGAAAGAGGGCGGCGAGATACAGATATGCGCATCCGTCTGACTGGGCGCTGGCCCCTCCGCCGGATATGGTACTCACCCGCGCTGGCGCTATCCAGAATTCCATCCTCATTGGCCGACAAGGATGCGCAATCCAGTCTAAGCCCCTGCCAATCTATCATCCCCCCGATCACCAGAAGCAGCAGATCCAAGTCTAGCGCGGGGGGAAGGGGGTAGGGTGGGGGCAGAAGCGCACAAGACCCAAACACCAACAGCGTGGAGAGCTCAGGGAGTGCGTGCGGGCCTGGATCGGGCATGTGCGGCTGCGCACCTTGCGATAGCGGATTGTCCAATCAGAGCCCGCGAAGAGCCAAGTTGTTATCTATGATGTCGGCGAGGTAATTTTTTGGTCTTAATATCCGGTCCTCTCCTCTTGTGCCTTGTGGATAGCAACGACTACGCCATCAGCCAGTCGACGGGCGAGAGGGATATCTACATTCTACTCGGCCCCTCTCCGGGCTGCTCGGGCAGAGGCGGAGAGAATGTTTGGATTGCGGGTCTGGACACGGTTTTGGTCCTCCTGAGAGCAGCGGACGGCGCATTCCGGCTTGCCCCGTTCCCCCCGTCTCCGCCCAGCTGCACAGCTGCGCAGAACACGGCAACCACTACCGCGCCAAGGGGCCGAAGATGTGCCAAGGAGATGCTTAGGGAACAAGAGACGGGGATGAAGGGGAATGCCGAATGTACGAGTTAATCAAAGGATCAGGATTCAGAAGATCAGAGTGCGGCTGTTGAGTGGGCACCTCTCATTGACCAGTGGCCAGTGGGCCAGTAGACGAATGACTATTCTCTCCATCCGGCCACTTGGGTAGCCTATCTCTATCTCTCAAGAGGAGGGTGTGCATCCTTGTCCACTCTTGCACTTTCTTTTATTAACATCTCTTTCATCTTGGAACGTCCATCGTCTCGCTCTTTCTTGCTGTTTCTGTTGTTTCTGTCGCTTCAGGTTGGACACCTCCGAATTGGACACTCGTATCAAGCACCTGCCATCGCACCCACCCGCTATCATCGCTATCGCCCCCCCGGTGTCTCATTCTTCGGCACCACTTGCATTGTCGTGATCGTCTATCGTCTCCCTGCCAAGCATCGCCCATCGCTCCCCACTCTGCATCGCATACTTTTAGTCTCCACCTCATCCTCACAACTGTGATTCCTGCAATCCACCTCTAAAACAGCCTATATCAACCCCCTCCGCCGTGTGGCACTTGGTCCACCCGACCCACATCATCCTCCCCCGCGCCGCATACGACCACCCCACCTGGCATCCACTCTCCCAGCACCAGCACAATGGTCAACCTCACATATGGCATTCTCATACCGCAGCCCGACGGGTCGTACATCCTCGACACGAAGGGCACAGACATTGTGGCAACCGCCAACGGCATCACCTCCATCTACGACCCGGGAGACATCGCCTGGGTCCTGACATGCGCGGCATTAATCATCTTCATGGTGGGTGAAAAGAAATACTGAATGGTCAGCTCACACCAGATCCCCGGTCTTGGATACCTGTATTCCGGCCTTGCCCGGCGTAAAAACGCGCTGCAGCTGCTGTTCCTTTCCATGGCCTCGCTCGCCATCGTGTCCTTCCAATGGTTCTTTATCGGCTACTCTCTCGTCTTCTCCGAGACTGGCGGCTCCTTTTTCGGCGACGGAAAGTGGGTGCCTCCTTCCTTTCGTAACTAACCCACCAGGAACGTCGGCTTCCGCGGCGTCCTCGACCGCCCCATCCCAGAGTCCAACGGCCGCCTGCCGGAAATCGTCTTTGCAACCTACCAGCTCATGTTTGCCAACCTCGTCCCCGCAGTTCTGCTCGGTGCTGCCGCGGAGCGCTCGCGCACTCTCCCCGCCATGATCTTCATTTTCGTGTGGACCACTCTCGTGTACGACATTCTCGCGCACTGGATCTGGAGCACCAACGGATGGGCCGCCGCATGGGGTGTCCTTGAGTGAGTTTCTCCCACCCACTTTTCCTAACTCTCAGTTATGCTGGTGGCGTTCCTGTCGAGATTGCCTCTGGTGCCGGCGGCCTCGCATACTCGTACTTTATCGGCAAGCGCCGCGGATACGGCACTGAGCGGGTCATGTTCAAGCCCTCGAACGTGTCTCAGATCACCCTCGGCACCGTCATGCTCTGGGTCGGCTGGATGGGCTTCAACGGCGGCTCTTGCTTTGCCGCGTCGCTCAAGGCGGCAATGTCGATATTCAACACCAACCTGGCTGGCGCTGTCGGTGCCATTGTCTGGATGATCATGGACTTTAGGCTCGAGCGCAAATGGTCCATGGTCGGATTTTGTACTGGCGGCATTGCAGGCCTGGTTGCCATCACTCCCGCCGCTGGCTACGTCGGTGCCCCTGCTGCTGCGCTTATTGGCCTCGTTTCGGCCGCAGTTTCCAACTTGGCCACCCGCCTCAAGTCCACCATGCGCGTCGACGACCCGATGGATATCTTTGCCGTCCACTGCCTTGCCGGTGTGGTCGGTGTCGTCATGACCGGCATCTTTGCCCAGTCCTCGGTTGCTGCCAACGACGGCTTCTCCGACATTCCGGGTGGCTGGCTCAACGGCAACTGGGTCCAGCTCGGCAAGCAGGTCGCGTGGGCGGCAGTCGGCTTCTCTTGGACCTTTGTCGTCACGCTCCTCATCATGTTCTTTATCAACCTCATCCCCGGCTGCAAGTTCCGCGCCTCAGAGGAGGCCGAGATTGTCGGCATGGACGAGGTCGAGCACGACGAGTACATTGCCGACTACGCCTACTTCCGCCGCGACCCGGACGCCATGTTCGGCCCCAACTCGGACGTCAACTCGCTCTGGCGCACGTACACCCCGCAGGTGCGCCGCGCCGAGGCCGAGCTGTACCGCCAGCGCACGCAGTCGCGCGAGCGCCGCATGGAGGAGGGCAGCATCCGCGACCGGTCGGCGTCCCGGCCCCGCGGCCGCACTCTTGCGCCCATACGCTCAAACGATGAGGAGGAGGAGCCGCATCCGCTTAGCGCCGTCCACGACGAGAAGGCCCCGCATGGGGAGAACGAAAAGGAGGTCACCTCCACTGTCCTCTCCGCCCCGGAGTCGACCGAAACCATCGGCAGCCCCGAGAGCCCCGAATTTAAGGAGGCCGACAACGCCTCCCCTAGCCCCGCAAAGCTCGAGTAGAGCACTAGACCTAGCCCAACCATTGTATAATTCCCGCGCCTGATTGCGCGCGATTCTCTCCCAAAGCGTACAGTAACCACCCACCCTGGATCGAACTTTGTATGATTGTTAGTGTACACCGCATTGTGAATAGCATCTGTGAGCATGCACGTAGATGGTAGGATTGAGAACAGGCGGAGCAGGGGTTGAACACGAGTCGTGGGGGATGTACCTGTCGCTGAGGCGGAGCGATGGTGCTCGCCGCCCGGCTGCTATCCGAGCAGGGTCAGATCGTCAGGAGAGAGAATGACAGAAATGGTGACTTTGTCAACGCGTGAGACGCAGTTGTGAGTGATGCTTGAGTCTTTGATGTCTTGGCGGGTCGAGGCAGCAACAGAACGTTCGGCACGGAACTATGGCAACAGAATCAACAGGACGATGGAGCCAAGTGAACGACGATGGATCGCGGATACAGTACTTAGATGGAATGGGCAACAGCACGTGACACGGTAGAACGTGATGTCTGCGTGGGTGAAGCATGGCTAACTTAACGGAAGCAGATCGCGTCCACCCCACACACACTGTCGTCAGCGCACACAATGATCAACCGGAGAACGACGAGGACTCGCAAGACACTCGATATCGAGCACATTCTTCAGCATCAGACTTCAAGCATCTCAGCATTTCAGCATCTCAGCATTCTTTCTCACAACACATTTTCTTCTATCAGCGCACGAATACGACCAGCGAAGAAAGCGCACCCCCCTAAATCTCCCACTCTAATCACCCTTTTGCTTCTACGATGAACCGCGGCATGGAGTCGCTCATGCGCGGCATGGGCGCGGCGCCGCGCGCCGAGGAGGTCGTGCTCCCCGACAAGTGAGTAGTGTTATATCTCTTAGCTGACGGCAGTGGCGAGACGGTCCACATTTCGTCTCTGGCGCTCCTCAAGATGCTCAAGCACGGTCGTGCCGGCGTGCCCATGGAAGTCATGGGGCTTATGCTCGGCGAGTTTGTGGATGAGTACACTGTGAGTCTGGGCCAGCTGGATACAATCTGTGATAGCTGGGATTGCGATTTCTTTAACAGCACTGACTCCAGATCTCATGTGTCGACGTCTTTGCGATGCCCCAGTCCGGAACAACGGTTACTGTCGAGTCGGTCGACGACGTGTTCCAGACCAAGATGCTCGACATGCTCAAGCAGACGGGCCGCCCGGAGATGGTCGTCGGCTGGTACCACTCGCACCCTGGTTTCGGGTGCTGGCTGTCCAGTGTGGACGTGAACACGCAGCAGGTGGGTAAACAAAAAGCTTTTTTTTCGCTAATGTGTGCAGTCGTTTGAGCGCCTGCACCCGCGCGCAGTGGCCGTGGTCATTGACCCGATCCAGTCGGTGCGCGGCAAGGTTGTGATTGACGCGTTCCGCTCGATCAACCCGCAGGCAATGATGGCTGGCCAGGAGAGCCGGCAGACAACCTCGAACATTGGCCACCTGAACAAGCCGTCCATCCAGGCGCTCATCCACGGCCTGAACAGGCACTACTACTCGCTCGCGATCGAGTACCGCAAAACCGAGGCGGAGCAGGGCATGCTGCTCAACCTGCACAAGCGCGGGTGGACCGAGGGCCTCAAGCTGCGCGACCACGAGGACACGGAAAAGGACAACGAGGCAACCGTCAAAGACATGCTCCGCCTCGCCACCGCCTACACCAAGAGCGTGCAGGAGGAGGCGACGCTGACCCCCGAACAGCTCAAGACACGCCATGTCGGAAAGCTCGACCCCAAGCGCCACCTCGAGGAGGCCGTCGAGAAGAGCCTCGGAGACCAGGTCACGCAGAGCCTCGCGATGGGTGTGCTTGCCGAGCTGTAGTGGGATAGACATGCATTGTATAACATGAGCAGAACTAGTTGGGGAGAGAAGGGCGAGTGCAGTAGAGTTGGATGTGAGATTGTGAAGCAGATGCGCTCATCAACAGCGAAAGCCACCGCACATCTCCGTCGGATTGAGAGCCTCTACTCGGCATGGCACTAGCGCCACTCTCCGCGAATGATACAGATGCATCGTATGGAACATGAGTAGTAGAGTAGTATGGATGTGTGGTCTAAACGAGGCGGGGCGTCGGCCGACTCGGGGGCGGCTCGGTCGCGCCGGCCGCCGCGCGGCGCTGGAGCTCGCGCACCTGCTGAGCGGCACGCTCGCGGGCGGCAGCGTCCGCCTCAGCCGCAGTGTCCGGGTTCCCGAGGCCTACGACCGCGGAAATGAGGCCGTGCGCTGTGCGGATCACCGGCGTCGCAAAGCTGTGCCACAGCTCGGGGCCTTCGCGGATAAGAGCCTGGAGTTAGGGGGAACTGAAAAGACTTTGGCTCACGATGATGACCTCGACGGCGATGAGCGCGATGATGATGAGCTCCATGCGGTGTCCGCTCGCCTCGGTGAGGAGGGCGCGGAGCGTGTTCTGGATTTCCTGGGCATAGTCGATTTTGCGGTTGAGCAAATCGACCCGTTCCTTGATTTCAAACTCCTTTGCCACGAGGTCAAAGTACTCTTCGAGGGCGGGCTCGGACCAGAAGAACTCGGGGGTGTTCTCGAGCCCCCCGCCGCGGGTGTTGACCGCCATACGGAGCACCATGAGCTCGCCGATTTTGCGGATCACCTCGCGGCGCCCGAGGGGCTGTTCGCCAAACTTTTCCAGCGCGCGGGGGAGGAGCGAGACCGAGGCAATGTGCGAGTCGAGGCGGTCCTCGAGGACCGAGAGGGACGAGCTGCGCGCAAGCGACAGCGAGAGCGTGTAGCGTACCAGCAAAGAGGCGAGGGAGGGCGAAGAGGAAAATGTCGAGAGCTCTGGCGGGCGCCCGAGCAGAATCATGTTTCCCAGCACCGACGTCTCGGCCATGGGATCCACCACGAAATCCACCTCTTCGACCTCGTACTCTTCCGCCCCCAGGCGGTCCATCTCGACGCGGGCCCCCTTGGCACGCACAACGTCGCGGAGGAACGCGCGCCCCTCCTCCTCGCTCAGACCCCAGGTCACAAACGAGCCAGAGGAAAACACCCAGATCTCACCCCGCTCGCCGTACTCGAACCCGTTATCCGTCTCGATCTCCTTCTCCTTCTCCCTCTCCATATCCTCCTCCTCGATCTGGCGCAGCTCCCGGCCGCGGATCAGGCGCTCCGCCCCGCCGCGCCCCTTCCACGGGCCAATCACCACCGCCCGGTCCTGGTCGCCCTCGGGCACCTCGTCCCACCGCACCCCCAGGCGGCGGAGCACCGCGCCCAGCCCAACGAGATCATACCGCTCCGCAGTGGTATGTGCGATACACTGCATGATGGGCCCGCGCGTCGGAGCCGGGTTGTTTCGCAGCGGCGCCGAGATGGCCTCGAGACGGCGCTTCGGCGGCTTGTGGGACGCGGGGAACTTGGGCACCGGGCCGGGAACGGCAGCGCGGCCTGCGGCCGCGCGCATGCGCTCCGCGAGGGCTGTGGCCGTCTGCGAGGCCGAGCGCGCGAGGACCGGTGATGTCGAGAGAGGGGCGCGGATGGGGAGCCGTGGTGGGACGCGCACGGCGTGCAGGGCGCGCAGGGCGCGCGGAGATCGGAGCCCAGCGAGCATGGTGGGTGGATATGGAGGGGGGAGAGACGGCGAACGAGGGTGTCGCCGACTTTATCGAACCAAAAGTGCGTTCCGCGCCGCTCGATGCTCTGCTGCACCGGCCGAGAGCCGAGGGACATGCGCGCATGCGCGCTGCGCAATCTCGGATTTCACGTGGGAGTTGGTCCGCTCTCCCGCTCTCGGGGTGGCGGTGCGGAGATGTTCTCCACCTCCGCTCCAAAGCCTGAGGAGACGGACATCTCTCCGTCTCCGTTTTCTGCTGTTGTCTATTCCTGACCCACGGGGAATGTGCTCAATTGTGGCGGCGCCACTGCGGGGACCCACGCGCTACTTGGAACAGAAAGAACGCTTGGACGCTTGACGAGGGCGGAGTCCGCTCGCCAGTGGCCGCTGCCCGAGGCGGTGATGCGGAACCCGCGCGAGCGACCGAGACCGAGGGCGAGCAAGAAAGTGATGGGGGGGGGAATGTTATTCATGCACCATTTGTACCATTGTCATTGTTGTCGCTTTGAAACAGACCCGGATAGAGAGCATAGAAGACCGGTTACGCTTGACGCCACGGCTACGCCATCGCCATCGCCATTGCCATCACCATCACGTCGCATTGCAGCGCGATATATATACCCATATACCCCCTGGAACGATCCGATCTCCCCGCATCCACAAGCATAGCATAGCATAACCCAGCACAACATGACCGACACACACGAGACTGTCTCAGTAGCCATCATCGGCGCCGGGTGAGGCTTCACTCCAGAGCAGGACTGACTCCAGCGTCGGCGGCATCTGCCTCGCGCTCGACCTGCAGGCCCGCGGACTGCACAACTACACTGTGAGCTTAACCAGGCCGGATCCGAGTCTTCGGATTATGGAAGCTTGGAAGCTTGGCACACACGAGACTGTCTCAGTAGCCATCATCGGCGCCGGGTGAGGCTTCACTCCAGAGCAGGACTGACTCCAGCGTCGGCGGCATCTGCCTCGCGCTCGACCTGCAGGCCCGCGGACTGCACAACTACACTGTGAGCTTAACCAGGCCGGATCCGAGTCTTCGGATTATGGAAGCTTGGAAGCTTGGAAGCTTGGAATGTTCTTCCGGTTCTGATCGTAGATTTTTGAAGCGGAAGACGGCATCGGCGGAACATGGTACCAGAATGCATACCCGTGAGTACTAGTAGTGTATATGGCTTGGTAGATGCTTCAGACGCTGACGACAGGGGCTGCCGCTGCGAGTGAGTAAACCAGAGCTACCCACAAGTTTCCCCGCTCACACCAGCGTCGCCGCGCTGTGGTACTCGCACTCGCGGCACCTCAACCCAAACTGGACCGAGACGCACCCGAAGCGCGCCGAGCTTCTTGAATGTAAGCATCTCGTCGGAATCACCACTCACTGGCAGACTGGCAGAACCTCGCCACGGCCCAGGGTGTCGACCGGCACGTACGCCTGCGGCACCGCTTCCTCTCGGCCGAGTGGGATGCCCAGGCGAGCGAGTACGTGATTGTGTGTCGGAACGGAGACGGCGACGAGGTGGTTACCCGTGCCCGCGTGCTCGTCTCGGCGATTGGCGGGTTCCACGCGCCCATCGCCCCAAAGCTCAAGGGTCAGGACATGTACCGCGGCGAGATTGTCGTCGGCGCGCGCTGGCCAAAGGACCTCACGACCGACAAGCTGCGCGGCAAGCGCGTCGCCGTCATCGGTAATGGATGTTCGGGGGTGCAGACGGTCACGCAGCTCTCGGAGGACCCCGAGATCGAGGTGCTCTCCATCGCCCGCAGCCCGCACTGGTACTTGCCGCCTGCGAAGGGGGAGCGCAACTCGATCCCGTACTCTGACTCGTGGCGTTGGGCCTACTCCCACGTTCCCGGGCTGCAGCGCGCGGCGCGCGCGCTCCTGTACCTCCGGATGGAGAGTGTCTGGCCGGTGTTCAAGCTCCAGAACGGATGGATGCGGAAGCGCATGCAGAAGCAGATCACGGAGTGGATGGAGAAGGAGCTGCCAAAGGAGCTCGTCCCGCATGCCATTCCAAAGTTCCGTAAGTGGAGACCAGAGGAACGAGGACGCTCTAACCCTCAGCAATCGGCTCGAAGCGCTTTGTCATGGAGGACGGGTACTTTACCGCCCTGAAGCGCAAGAACACGACTCCCGTGTGGGGCGGCCTCTCGGGCTTTACAGAGACGGGCATCGTCCTGGACAACGAGCAGGTCATCGAGGACGTAGACTACGTGGTCCTCTCCCTCGGCTTTGACATTGAGGTGAGCGGGAATCTCTTATTCCCCAGGTCCGTCGCTAATGCCCAGAGCCCCGGCCTCGACGTCATCGGCTCCAAGGTCAAGATCTCCGACTTTGACTACCGCTCCGACATGAAAATGTACCACAGCGTGAGCCACAATAATAAACTCCCCCAGCTGACATCAGATGGCGGTCCCAGGCATGCCAAACTACTTTATGATGCTCGGCCCGCTCAGCGCGACGGGCCACGCGTCTATCGTCTTTATCCTCGAGACGCAGGCAAACTACATTGCCCAGCTCATCGGGGGTATGGACACGCACTCTATCCGCTCGCTGGAGCCAAAGCCCGCCGCCACGGAAAAGTGGTACGACGCAGTCAGCGCCCGCGCCCAGAACACGGTGTGGTCCCAGGCACGCAGCTACATGCGCGCGCGCGGCGGCGACGGCAAGGTCTGGACGCATTTCCCCGGCTTTGTGGGCGAAATCTGGTGGACGAACCGCACCCCCGAATGGAAGGACTTTGCGGGCGGCGAGGCGCTCGCCCGCCGCCAGGGTCTCCGCCGTCTCGCCCGCCGCGTCCTGTTTGCCGCGGCGCTCCTCCTCGCCGTCCGCCAGTTCCGCCCCGAGTGGATCGCTACTGCTGCGCGGGCGATCGTCGCGGGGGCCGCGACGGTTGGCGTCCCGGACTCGTGGGTCGGTAGTGTCAGTGATGCCCTCGCGTCTGCTGGCGCGGCGGTCGACGGCGCAGCCGAGTCGGTAAAGGAGAGTGTGCGGGCTCTGGTGTGTCAGTAGGCGGATTAGAGTAGGATTGTAGGTACTGTAGAAATCGTAATGAATCTTGTCATCAGTTGCGTTGTCAGCCACTGTTAGTCACTGTTTTGTGCAAGAAAGGCTACATGTCCAGTATCTCCACCACGGCTCTAATCTACGAGTGCACAGGCTTGAGCATGCGCGCCCACGCACGCTCATACTGCGGCGCCGGCGCAACGGCGACCTTGAGCTGCTCGGCCGCCTCGAGCGGGAAATCAATGTGGCGGAGCACCTCGCGGCCAAAAAGACACACGTCGGCGGCGCCGCGCGCAAGCACGTCCTCGCACTGCTTGGCGTCGGTGAGCAGGCCCACCGCGCCAATCAGCAGGCCCGGGACATGTTTCCGGATATGCGCCGCCAGCGGCACCTGGTATCCCGGGCCGACGGGGAACTGCCCGCGAATGTCGTTACCGCCCGACGAGACGTCCAGCAGGTCGATACCCGCGTCGCGCAGCGCCGCGGCCAGAATAGTCGTCTGCTCGAGACCCCTGCAAGTGAGAACTACACCAGCTACCGACTTACCACCACTTGTACTCTCCATCCTGCTTTTCGGGCCCCACGACGCCCTCGAGCCAGTCCGTCGCCGACACACGCATGAACAGCGGCCCGTCCCACTCCTTGCGCACAATCTCGGCAATCTCGAGCGGGAGGCGCATGCGGTTCTCGAGCGACCCGCCATACTGGTCGCTACGGGTGTTGGAGAGGGGCGACAAAAAGTTGTGGATAAAGTAGCCGTGCGCGCCGTGGATTTCGATAAAGTCGAAGCCGGCGGCCTTGGCGCGCCGCACAGCCTGCACGTACGCGTCCTTGATGCCCGAAATGTACTCTAGCGTCGCCTCGCGCGGCATCGGGTTCGTCGCGTCGTCAAAGCTGATGGCCGAGGGTCCAGTGACTGCCGTCAGAATCCTATTTAGGTTCGTTTGCTCACCTTTCTCGGGCCATCCGCCCACCGAGTCGGGCGCGACCTCTCCGCCCTTCCACCCCTCCTCCTCAGCGACGCGGAACACCCACGGCGCGAGCGTCGACGCCTTGCGCCCCGCATGCGCAATCTGGATACCTATCTTGGCGCGGTTGGCATGCACAAACTCGACGATACGCTTCAGCGGCGCAATGTGCTCATCCGACCAGATACCCATGTCCTCGGGGGAGATGCGGCCCTCGGGGACGACGGCGGTCGCTTCCACCATAATGTTCGCCCACCCGCGCAGGGCCATGCTGCCAAGGTGCACGAGGTGGTGGTCCGTCGCCTTGCCGTCATCCGAGGAATCTAGATGTCAGCAACCACTTTTTCTTTTTTTTTTTCTTTTTCCACTCACACTGGCACATGGGCGCAACCCACATCCGGTGCGGCCAGGTGACTCCGCGAATGGTGATCGGCTCAAACAGCTTGGGCACGTTGTCGTTCTGCGGCCACCGGGCGCTCGGCAGCGAGCTCCCGATCACGGCGGGGGGGCGCGGGATGAAGCCCGGGTAGTTTGGCGCCGGCGTGTTCGCAAAGGGCGCGATGGCGGCGGGGTTCGTCTTGGACACTGCGGTTAATGGGAGCGGGAGCTGGCAGGCTTACTTTTAATGTAGCTGTAGCTTTAGTTTGGGGGTTGTGAGGATGAGAACATGTCCATAGTCTCTCTGCGGCCTTTATACCGGAATGTGCCCAGAAGCGAGCCCTCCACCGGCCTCCACCGCGCTTATAAAGCCAGCTGGCTGACGGCGTCATCGATATCTTAGTTGCCGATGGTGCTCCTCGTGTACTATGGGCACGGTCATCGCGATGCATACAAACAACAGCTCACACCACCTTATAAATCCTCGACCCACTCCTTGTCGACCCTCAACCCACGACGTCGTGTCGCAACCTTGCTGCCCTCTCCTTTTGTTTTGTTGCTTTTCCGGGATCCACCTCCACATCTCCACATGTCGGACAATCAAGATGGCTCAAACTATCCTGGCTGATTCAGCCCCAGGCGCACCGCGCGCAGTCTGGCGTGATCGCGACCCCGTCGGCGAGCATGTGATCCCAGAGGTTAAAGCTCTGTCGAATGTCGATCCAAACTCAGCTGTTTCCCGTACAGTCGGGACACAATCTCCGAGTCATCCTGCGAGTCCATTTCCATCCCCTAGCACCGATCCATCGCAGCGAACAGCTGCTCGACCTCCGCGCTGCCGCTCTCGAAGAAGCCGTCAAATGAGTCAATGCTCGTATCTCCATCCGAGGAGGGCTGTGGGGGTAGCGCGGCCGAGCGCGTGTTGTGCGCTGGCGGGCGGTCGAGGTTGGCTCGCGGTGGTGGTTGATTGACCGTGTTTCGCGGCGGAAGAGGATTGGTAGATCGCCGTGGCTGGTCGGTTGTGCGCGTCATGCGCGCCGAAGACAACATTGCTGGGTGCTCCGTACCTACAGGGCGTGTCGGGGGAACGATAGGGGCCGCCTGGGGGGCGCGGAGCGGGCTCGCGGCGGCGCGGCGGGGGCTGCTCCTCACCGGTGCGAGGAGCGGGGGTCGGAAGGGTTTCGGCGCCGAGCGCTTCGGCAGTTCTGCCGCTTTTCCCAACTCGGTGGCCGATTCCGTGCGGCGGGTGAGCGGGGCCGGCGGCGCGCTCTTGGGGGGTAACGAGCGCGTCGCGCCTACAGGAGTCGTGCCGTTCTGGCGCTCTCCCATCGGCGCGCGGGCACTCCTCGAGCTCCGGACGCTCGTGCTCCGCGCGCTGCTCGAGTTTGAAGAGTTTGCTGCCGTGTTTGGGGTGTTCGTCCGCGAACTCGAGCTGATAAACCGCTCGAGGAGCTCGTCGAGGCGCCGCCCAGCCTCCACGTTCGGGACCACGTTCGGGACGGACGTGGTGGATCGCAGCCGCCGTTTCCGCGAGTTGCTTCGTCCCACCGCGGCGGTCGCGGGCGCCGAGGGGACCGAGGCGAACGGCCGCGGGCGCTGCGTCGGTGTTGGCGGCGGAACGGCCTTTTCTGCTAATGAGCTTCACCGCGGGCGCAAAAGCTCACCTGAGGGTCCCGCGATTGTAAACTCCTTCAGGAGCTGCATGTCCTGTCCCCACACGACGGTGCTCTCCTCCTCGAGCTGGCGTTTCCGCCGCGAGCGCGTGTTCGGGGTCTCCATCAAGATAGGTGTCGCAGTTTGTATCGAGCTGTAGATGAAGCGAGTTTAGATGGATTGGGTTGTGGTTATGTCGGTGGATGTGGGTACGTGTAGGGCAGGGCAGGGTGGATGCTGGCAGGGTTTGGCGCGGTTGAGTGTGTTTGTGTGGTCGACGGCGGGTCTACTCGTGATGCAATGGATCTACTCAGCAAGCACCAAGAAGGTTAGGACATGTCGTCCGATGGAGGACGGGGCGGCAAGCGGTTGACAGCGGGGAGGAGAGAAACACTTGAAACAAAACTCGACGCGTGGGATGGTGAGCTCGCCGTTGTTGGTGGCGAGCAGAAACAAACTGGCCAAAAGGACAGCAAAAGCAGTCGCCAAGTAACCGGGGCACGGAAATAAATTAGCCACGTGGGAGAGTCATGACGTCGATAGTGATCGTGGTGAGGTTCGGGTGCAAATGGAGGCCCAGCCCAGCCCAGCCCACGCACCCAGCGTCGATGGCGATGGCCTGTGCGGCCGACGAGCACCGGATCTTGAGTCGTCGACATCCACATCCATTCCCTTCTCTTTGCCATCCACCACCATGTCCCTCCTCCACGCCCTCATCGCGCGCGGGACGACCGTGCTTGCAGAGCACACAGACGGCGACGTATACTTGAAGCCAGGTACAGCTATTTTGCTCTCTGAAAGCTGACAGCAGCGGCAAAGATCACGATCCTGTCCAAGATCCCGCCCAACAACTCGAAGCTTACCTGTGGGTATCTAACACTGGTTACCACCCACTGCATTTCTCACGCCCAGATGTATGGCAGGACCGGCTGATCCACTACGTCTCGTCTGACGGCGTGATCTACCTCGTTATGGCGGACGACAGCGTCGGGCGTCGCATGCCGTTTGCGTTCCTTGCCGAGGTCGAGCGCCGGTTCACGGCCCAGTTTACGCCTGATACCATTGCCGCGGCGGGCGATCACGGGCTTGAAGACTTTGATGGCGAGCTTGCCAAGGTGTGTACCGTGGCGATTCGGGGCGGGAGGCAAGAATGAGGAGCGGTGGCGATACTCACTTCTGAACCCTACTCACGCCAGCTCATGAACCAGTACACGACTGCGCCGCCGGCTGATCCGCTGCGACAGGCGCAGACGGATCTGAACAATGTGTGAGTCGAGACGCGGACGATGAGTAGCTGCCTTGGCCTTGCATAGCTACCTTGATTTACATCCGCTAACAATCCAGCAAGGACATCATGGTGCAGAACATCGACTCGATCCTGCAGCGCGGCGAGCGGCTCGACCTGCTGGTCGACAAGACGGACACGCTCGCGGGGCAGGCGTACGCGTTCCGCCGCGGCGCGCGCACCGTCCGCCGCCAGCAGTGGTGGAAGAACACGCGCATCACCTTCCTCACCGGCTTTGTCGTCTTCGTGAGTGCCATTACAAACGCGAGACTCTGCTCACACGCAGCTCATCGTATACCTCTTCATCGCCCAGTTCTGCGGCCTGGGATTGACTCATTGCAGCCGTTAATTTGTGTTTATAGAGCGATGCATGTTGTATTCCTGCGGCCCAACGGCCCACCAGGGCCAAGGCGTATTGCGTCAGTCAGAAGCACCCTGTAACACCCGATCCACTGCTCGAGGAACACTGTGCAATACAATACATGATCTCTACTCCTGCTGTGCGCCCTCCAGAATCGCCTGCGCCGCCACGCCATGCGTGCTCTTGGCACTCGCAAACGCCAGCTCAATCATCTGCGGGGTAAGCTCGGTTCCCACCATGTACCCACCTTGCACGCGTCGTCGAGCTCCGCCTCGCCAGTGAGGTGCATGCTCGTAATCTGCCCCAGCGCAGGCATCGCGCCGAGGGTGACGCACGCAGCGGCCGCGGATGCCTCTTGCGCCGTTGGGTCCAGAAGAAGCTTTTCTCCCCCCGCCTAAAAGTCAACAACTTCAAGCACAAGCACTCGCAACTCACGACAACACTCCCGACAGCGAGGGCGGACATTGGAATGCCCGCATCAGCAACGGCGGCACTGGCGGCCGTGAGGCCCGCAGAGAGGACCGCCTCGTCGCTGTCCGCCTCGAGGACGAGGAGGTGCACGTCCACACTGAGTTTCGGCAGCAGATGCAGCCGGAGGGCCGGGAGGAGCAGCTGCGTGAGCAGCGCGGCGTGGTTGACTGGCTCCGTGTCCTGCCATTAGTACAAGTACATTAAGAGACACATACCCGCAGCGGGGCACGGCGCACGCGGCTCGCAAACGGGGCAAACTTGACTTCGAGGTTGAGCGTGCCCGTAGGCGAGTACGGCGGCGGGCGCGGCCGGGGACCAAAACTGCGAGAGTCAGCAATGCGCACCTTCCCAAGCTGACGCACCATGAACACGCAATCTTCACGCCCTCGGCCTCAATGTATGCGCTCCCATTCGCCTGCGTCACGAGCCCGGTCTTGAGGACTGGAGGTCAGTGATGTGGTCAAAGGTGGGAGCTGGTTAGGCGGGGAGCAGTCACACCAGCGCTATACCCTACGCACAGATTGGCCGCGGCGCAGTGTCCGCCCGCGCACGGGCGCTCGGGCCCGCTGTCGACGCGTAGAGTATCGGCTTGGAGTCCTCCGGAGCCTGGATCCGCCGGCGGTCGAATGTTGCTGCCATGGTGGTGTGGATGATGACGAAACGAGAAAATCGAAATTTGTGCTTTGTTGATGGTGGTGGAGTTGTGGGATGGTTTTCAGTTTCAGGGCTGGGATGTGTGTGGCAAGTCATGGTGGACACCCACAAGTGCAACAACCAACATGAACGATTTCCTCTTGTCACTTTTCAACGCTCCTGCTCCAGTCTACGCAAGGTGTAGCATATCAGCACTACAGATACTATGTCTACTATATATTACTGGCTCACATGGCCTCGGCCTCGGCGGCAGCAGCGTCCGCAGCGGCCTCCTGCGCGAGGCGCTCGCGTTCCTCGCGCTCCTCCATCTCGACAATCTCCACGTCGAGGGGATACGTGAGAATCGCCGCGATGCCGGTGAGGAGGTTGAGCTGGACGCCGCTCTCGTGCATCGACGAGAAGATGACTGCTTCGCCGCCCCGCGCGCGCACGTCCTCCACCATCTGCACGTACTTGTTCCGCGTTGCCGGGTCGGCGGCGCGGAACAGGTCGTCCGAGATGAGCAGCGTGCCCACCGCTCCGCGGTCGACGGCCAGCGCGACGTGCTCCGGGCCGTACCATGCGCGCAGCTCGTCCTGTGCCAGCATCTTGTGGAATCTGGCGTCAGTGATGGGAGATATGAACAACTTATCACTCACTTATCCAATGCGACGCCTTCGCGTGCGAATTTCGATCCGGCGAGCATCTTGACGACGGTCGGGTCACGCAGCGCCTCAACAAGCGAGTGCACGTGCGGGGTGTTGCTGTGCACCTTGAGCCACTTGGGCCGCGATGCGAGAAGCGGCTTGTTGTTCGTCAATGTTGCCTGCTGGAAGATGTAGTCGTAGAGCTGAGGTCAGCGAAGTCGGCGGATAACACTCACAGTGTCTTTTGTGAATCCCGGGGAGGCGATAACCACAGTCTTGAGGGTCTCAAATGGTATCAAACGGAGAATGGCGTTGTACACTGTCTGCAGGAAGTTTGCGACCGCCTGTGGTATGAGTTTCCGCTGTAGCAATGCTGACTTCACTGCGGACCCACCTTGTCGTGACTGCTCGTCCCGCTGCGCTTCCTCGGCACGGGGCACTCGATACGCTGCCGCACGACCGTCATGTTCTCCGACATGAGGCAGATCGCCGCCGTGCCCTCGCCGCACACCACCGCGCCGATCTCCGCCCCGCGGCCCGGCGCCGTCGCCTCGCTGATCTGGTCGAGCGACACCGAGTCCCATCCTGTCGTCTTCGTGAGCCGCAGCTGCTTGCCGCCTGTTGTGAGTGTGTGTATTGTGCGCATGGGCCGGAGCGGGTATGCCTAAAGAAGCCTGCACCCGCTCCCAGGCCTTCTTCAACTCACGCTCGAGCTCAATAGTGTGGAACGCGCCAATGCGAACATAATCGTTTGCCTCAGTCACCTGTCCCGTCACGCTCATGACTGCACGCGCCTCGGACTGGTCGCCGTTCGTCTCAGTTGATGCAGCAGCGGAGAAAGCGGTCTGGCGTTAGTGTGTGCCGAGTTTGCCACCCAATCTCGTTGCACAGGGCAGAGTATCACAGCTGAGGCAAGCTTTGAATAGCTGCTCATCTTCCTGCTCCCAGGAACCGGGATCTCGTACACCCCCGCATCCACAACCTCTCGCGCCACCAGCTCGCCATCCAGATCCCTCCCACCCCACACCCACCTTGACGACCTTGATGTTCAGCCGCATCTGCACGCGGTAGCTCGTTGTGCTCCCCGTCGAGCTGGTAGAGTGCACCTTGCGGTCCGTCTTCGCGAGCAGCTCGTCCCCGGGCACAGTGAGGTTGTACAGGAGGTACATGTCGTCCTCCGTCTCGGGGATGATGGTCACGGACCCCTGTGGTCGGCGTCAGCTCAGGAGTAACAACAAAGGTGAGCAGCGCGGAAAATCACGCCTCGAGAATACCACGCACCGAGCCGTCCTTTTCGATATGCTTGCTGACGAGTTTCATTTGGATCGTCGTGTGTGGTGGATGGAGTGATGGAGAAACAGTGAAAAAAAAAAAAAAGTCGGCACAACATCCACCGACAGCATCCCCAAATCGGAAGATGCGATGAAATGACGTCGGAGCCAATTTTGGCGGTGGAACTTGGCTCCCCCAAGACTTTTTGATGTGAGGTCTCGTCGAATGGCAGGTGGCGAAATACAGGTCGTCCAAGAGTTGGTATCGCGGGAATGTTACCGGCTCTGTGGCTGTATACGTGCATCGAGAGATGATGGGAGGCTGTGAGATTGAATATCTGTTTGAGATTCAAGAGTGCTGGTGCATATGGACTATTTGCTGAGTGGAGATATTACTGTAACACAGTCGTAGTGTGGCAGATTGCCACATTCTCAGGCGCAGCGGCAGGCAGCGTGCTGGCTTGGGAACCGTATGCTGAGGTGTACTAACGCTCAAATCAGAGTGAAAGGGACTGGTGCTTGTCAAGGTATGGGAAAAGATGTCGTTGAGACTGTAAAGAACGCAGCCGTATGGGAGACGAAAGAGTCGGGCGACGGAAAGTTTGCTTGAAGGGATATCAAGCGATCAACTCTGCCGACAGGACGCCCCCGCGATGTGCGGGAAGGAGGGATAGCAGGAGCAGTGATCAAGAAGTTCCACCGCACTCCGCTCATGGCTCTACTAACTTCTCTCTTTACCGCAAGACGGCAAACGCAAAGCCACATAAATTAACGACATGAAATAAAAATGACAGCAAATGCCAAAAAAATTGTGAGAAATAACCACAGCGGAGACGCCTCTCGGGACATTGCCATCCAGAGGAGAGTGACCACAGTGCCAGTCTACAAATGACTAGAGCTCTCCATTGATGGAATGCCGGGAAGCAGACTTGACAGCTTGACATTGGAAGTGGTATGGACTGTGGATTGTGGCGCCACATGATGTCTTTGCACGGGCCCATTGAGGGTCAATCAGGGTGGGACGACCGTAGATCACTGCGGGGCCCTCTCCCAGCGGCCAGCAGCGTATCGCGTGCACGCAAAAGGTCATTGTATCACTGTGATAAGAGCGACATGCATGACATCAGACGTTGACGAGTACAACAGTTCGTGGCAGGGTAAGACAACAATCGTCGACAATGCCTGTTGCGGCTGCGTCCAGTGCGCCTCGCCTATCGCGGGTGAAGATCTGAGAAGCTGATGGCCGCCCGTGGCTCACGTCAGGCATCTCACGGCCATCTCCGCTGACTCTTATGGTCCTTGAACGCGACTGTTCTTCGACGGCCAGCATGTAATGCAATGGCTGTTAGTTTTCAGTCACGGAGCGCGGTATGCACGCCAGCACTCTCACTGCGTGTATGCGCGTGTATGACTCGGTGGGCAATGCGCGGACATACCGGCTACACCGGTGGGTGGTCCCCCAATTTTCGGCCGAGTCTTGCCCGTTGTACCCTCTGATTCGACTCGGTTGGGAATACAAGAGCTGTGATTGGCTGATTGATGGATCGGGCCCGACTCACCCGAAAAGCGATCGACTATCAACCAACCATTTCTGACGAGTTGCATCTCGATCCATCCCACCACCACGACGTCCACTACAAAAGTCCACAGTCATCTGCGCTTGTTGTTCCTCTTTCTCCCCATCACAATCTACCACCATGCCTGCCCCCACCACCGCGCCGCGTACGCTCTACGACAAGGTATTCGACGACCACGTCGTCTACTCTGGAGAGGGTGACACTCTCATCTACATTGACCGCCACCTCGTCCATGAGGTCACCTCCCCGCAGGCCTTTGAGGGTCTCCGCAACGCCGGCCGCAAGGTCCGCCGTACAGACTGCACTCTTGCGACTGTCGACCACAACATCCCGTGAGTGATTGACCGTCAGAAGCGAGCTCTGAGGCGTGCTACCGGGGTTCCTTCTTTTTCCCCATCCGTTCGCCTGCTGACTCAACAGTACCTCCTCCCGCAAGAACTTCCAGAATGTAAAGACCTTTATCGACGAGGCCGACTCGCGTGGACAGGTCGTCGCGCTCGAGGACAATGTCAAGGCATTTGGCCTGACTTACTTCGGCATGGCCGATAAGCGCCAGGGCATCGTCCACATTATCGGCCCTGAGCAGGGCTTCACCCTGCCGGGTACTACGGTCGTGTGCGGTGACTCGCACACCTCGACGCACGGTGCTTTCGGCGCTCTTGCGTTCGGTATCGGCACCTCCGAGGTCGAGCACGTCCTCGCCACTCAGACTCTCCCCCAGGCAAAGTCGAAGAACATGCGCATCAACGTTGAGGGCACTCTCCCCGAGGGTGTCGCCTCCAAGGACATTGTCCTCCACATTATCGGCCTCATCGGCACTGCCGGCGGAACTGGCTGCGTTATCGAGTTCTCCGGTTCGGCAATCCGCGCCCTCTCCATGGAGGCCCGTATGTCGATCTGCAACATGGCGATTGAGGGTGGTGCCCGTGCGGGTATGATCGCTCCCGACGAGATCACCTTCAAGTACCTCAAGGGTCGCCCGCTGGCCCCTCCTGAGGGCCCCGAGTGGGACGCTGCGGAGGCGTACTGGCGCACCCTGAAATCTGACCCCGGAGCCAAGTACGACGTCGAGGTTGAGATCAAGGCCGAGGACATTATTCCCACCGTTACCTGGGGTACTTCCCCGGAGGACGTTGTCCCCATCACTGGCAAGGTCCCCAACCCCGCCAACCTGCCCGAGAGCAAGCGTGGCGACGCTGAGAAGGCTCTCAAGTACATGGGCCTTACCGCCGACGTCCCCATGGAGGACATCAAGGTCGACAAGGTCTTCTTCGGTTCGTGCACCAACGGCCGTATCGAGGACATGCGCTCGGCCGCCCGCGTTATTGTGGCTTCCGGCAAGAACGGTGGCCCGACCTCCGTCGCTGAGGGCGTCTACGCCATGGTCGTCCCCGGCTCCGGTCTTGTCAAGCAGCAGGCCGAGGCTGAGGGTCTCGACGTCATCTTCAAGAAGGCCGGCTTTGACTGGCGTGAGGCTGGATGCTCCATGTGCCTGGGTATGAACCCCGACCAGCTCAAGCCCGGAGAGCGTTGCGCCTCGACCTCGAACCGTAACTTCGAGGGTCGCCAGGGTGCCGGTGGCCGTACCCACCTTGTCTCGCCCGCTATGGCTACTGCTGCCGCCCTCACTGGCAAGCTTACCGACGTTCGCAAACTCATGGGTGACTACGTCTCGGACGACGGAGGTATCAAGATCACCAGCTACGCCGACTACCTCCAGCCCCTTGTCCCCGCCGCGCCTGTAGAGGACGCTGCCACCGAGGCCCCCGCCTCGGGCACCGCTTCCCCTGCCCCCGCCGCGGCCGCTTCCGGCATGCCCAAGTTTACCGTCGTCAAGGGTATTGCTGCCCCGATGTGGGAGGCCAACATTGACACCGACAAGATCATCCCCAAGCAGTTCCTCAAGACCCTCCTCCGCACTGGTCTCGGCGACGCTCTCTTCTGGCCCGCGCGTTACGATGTCAAGACCGGCGAGAAGATCCCGGACTTTGTCCTCAACAAGGAGCCCTTCAACAAGTCGACTCTTCTTGTCTGCACTGGCCCCAACTTTGGCTGCGGCTCGTCGCGTGAGCACGCCCCCTGGGCCCTCAACGACTTTGGCATCCGCTGCGTGATGGCTCCCTCGTTCGGTGACATCTTCAAGAACAACTGCTTCAAGAACGGCATGCTTCCGCTTGAGCTCCCCCAGGACGACCTCGAGGCCCTGTACAAGGACGCCGAGTCCGGCCAGGAGATTGCCGTCGACCTTGAGAACGAGCAGGTTGTCCGCCCCAACGGCGAGACCATCAAGTTCAAGATCGACCCCTTCCGCCGCCACTGCCTGATCAACGGCCTCGACGACATTGGCCTTACCCTCCGCCACGCCGACGACATTGCCAAGTTCGAGGAGAAGCGCTCCACCAACTGGCCGTGGCTCGACGGTGCGGGATACGCCAAGAAGGGCAAGGTCGTCCCTCTGCGCACCGCCAAGAAGCCCACTGACTGGTGAGCCTGTCCAGGCGAGAGACGCGGGCGTGCGGTGTATAATGTGGCATGTGGCGCGTTGCGCTGGCGAGAAAAGATCCACGGGCATACGATTACGATGCCTGTTGGCCACGGTTACGAGTCGCGAGACGGGGACTGGACTACACTTGTACAGAAAACGGAGCAGACCTTGTACGCATATGCATAGATCGAAGCATAAGAAGTCGTGGAGCATGGGCAGATGGGTGATGAGCATGATGAGTTTGTGAGGTGAGGTGGCCAGGTGGTTTGAAAGGACTTGGTCATCGAGCGTGATCGAGCGCTGTAGAAGCCATGACGTAGCCTATTAACGGGACCAAATATTTGTAATGCCTATTGTTAACGTAGCTGTAATGAATTAGGTCGCGAAACTGTAATACCCTGCCACGTGAGCCAGCTTGCGCGTCGCTCCGCGCTCCGCGTTCTGGTGGACACACTCACCTCAAGACTGTCGTCGTCCCCAACTTCTGTCATCATCATCAACATCACCAACACCACCACATCCCACACCCCCAACCCCACCCACCTCAGCACGATGAGCGCACCCACAAAGGAGAAGAAGGAGGAGCCCGTGAAGGACGGAAAGGACAAGGAGGTCGAGAAGAAGGAGGAGGAGAAGGAGGAGGAGGTTGCGCCTGTGCTGACTGTCGAGGAAGGTGAGTGTCATCTTGCCCATGACCCCGTTGTGGACGTCGTGTAATCCATATCAGCTATCATTGCTAGATAGTAGCTTCCAATGACTTACACACAGAAATTCTCGCCAACATTGCGCTCATCGGCCGCGCGGTCGCCACCATCGAGCCGCGCTTTACTACCCGCGTCCTCCGCACGCTGACGACACTGAGGAAAAAGCTGACCCGCCCCGCGCTCAAGGACGCGCTTACCCGCGCGTTCCCGAAGGGATGTGAGTAACAATGCCGGTGTTTTATTTGCTGTCACCCGCTAACATCCAGCCAAGACGGGACAGGCGCTGATTGCGCACCCGCTGTTCAACGAGCTTCCAGAGCCCGCGGACGCAATGGACGTCGACAGCGCAGCCGCCACGCCCGCACCCGAAGACCCGGCAGCGAGCACGAGCACAAGCACCGCCCCGCAGCCGAAGAAGTACACGCCGCCCGTCGACCCGACGACCAACGACCTCATCCCCGAGGCGGTCGTGTACCTCCGCTTGCTGATTCTTCTCGCGGCGATCGACGCTGGCAAGATCGCCGAGGCGGGCGAGTTTGCGCTCGAGACCTCCAAGATGGTGCAGGCGGCCAACAGGCGTACCATGGACCAGCTTGCTGCCAAGATCTACTTCTACCTCGCCCGCGCATACGAGCTCCAGGACAAGCTTGCCGAGCTGCGTCCGTAAGTACATTTGTGTCCCGCATGTTGTTGGTTCTAATGGCAGTACGCTGCTGGCTGTTCGCCAGACCGCTAAGCTTCGCAAGGACGAGGTGCTCGAGATCACCGTCATCAACCTCCTTCTCCGCTCCTACCTCCAGTCTAACCTGTACGACCAGGCCGACAAGCTGCTCTCGAAGATTGATGCCCTTCCGACCATCAACTCGGCGCAGACTGCCCGCTGGCTGTTCTACGTGGCGCGTCTGCGGGCCGTTCAGCTCAACTACGCTGCCGCTTCCGACCACCTCCTGACTGCCATCCGTCGTGCCCCCAAGGACGAGGTTGCTCCTGGATTTGTTCAGATCGTGGGTTCACGGTAGGACTTCCGCTGACCCACCAGATCCACAAGTTCTACATCGTTACCGAGATGCTAACCGGTCGCATCCCCGACCGTGCCATGTTCCGCCGGCCAGTGCTCCAGCAGGCTCTCGTCCCGTACTTCCAGATTGTGCAGGGTGGGTTGCAGGCGAACTCCATCGACTAACCCTCAGCTGTCCGCATTGGCGACGTTGCCGCGTTCCAGCGCGCATTCACGACGCACGAGCAGGCCTTCCTTGCCGACTCGACCCACTTCCTCATCCTCCGTTTGCGGCACTTCGTCATCCGCACCGCGCTCCGCACCATCACCCTCGCGTACTCGCGCATCTCGCTGCGCGATGTGTGTGCCAAGCTCGGCCTCGACTCGGAGGAGGACACCGAATACATTGTCGCCAAGGCGATCAAGGACCGCGTCATCGATGCCATGATCGACCACACCGGCGGATTCATGCAGTCCATGGTCAAGAAGGACTTGTATGAGACGGACGAGCCGCAGGCGCAGATCGCCCAGCGTCTCAAGTACGCGCTCGCCATGCGCAACGAGGCATTGCAGGTGGGTACTCGACGTGGTGCATGGCGGGTGGGCCCCGAAGTAAAAACCCGCACAGCACGCTTCACGCTCTACCCAGATGCTAACACCTCTCAGGGAATGCGGTTCGCCGGAAACGTGCACCGCAAGGAGCTCGAGACGGCCGCCGACGCGCGCGAGCGCGACCGCGAGATTGCCCAGCTCATCCAGGAGACCGAGGACGACATGGACGAGCTCTAATGTGGTACAAGAAGTAGAGGATAGATGATGCATGGATACGATATGGGAGACAGAAAGCGGACGTATGGAGTTTTGTTCAGGAGCCCCTCTTTGACGAGTTCAACAGTGGACCACAAGCAGGGCAGCAATTATGATTACAGGCTATCACATCGTCTATCTCATGCTACAGGTACGTACACTAACGCCGGTCACGGCGGTCGCGGTCGCGGTCTCGCCTGTCGTCCCGATCACGCTCCCTGTGGCGGTCCCGGTCGTCGCGCCGGCGGTCATCGCGGTCCCGATCCCGACGGTCATCACGGCGGTCACGGTCTCGGCGGTCGTCGCGATCACGGTCGCGGTCGCGGTCGCGGCGGTCACGATCCCTTTCACGGTCGCGGTCGCGGTCATCCCTTCTCCGGTCGTTCCCGTCGCGATCGTCCCGTCTCCTCTCCTCCCTCCTCTCATCCCGCCTATCATCCCTCTTCCTTTCTCGCCGGTCGTCGCGGTCGTCACGGCGGTCATCTCGGCGGTCATCTCGGCGGTCATCTCGACGGTCATCTCGACTATCGGCACGCTCCCGGTCCTCGCGGCGCGGGCTCCTGCTCCGACTCCGGCCATATCCCTCGGGGAGTGGCCGCTCCGCACGCGCGCCATACCCGGAATCGCGGGCGCCAAACCCACCCCTTCCGCCCCTCCCTCCCCTCCCTCCCCTCCCACCGCGGGCACCGAGGTTGGCGCGCATAGCGCCGCCCATCTTGGCGACGCTCTGGCTAAAGTCCACCCAGATACGCCTGTCGTCGACGAGCACGTTTTGCATTTTGAAGTACGCCTGTTCCGCGGATTCCTTTTCGTCAAACTCGATAAACGCGTATTGGAGCGAGTCGCCGGATTTCTTGTCGCGCACAATCTCGCAGCTGAGGATCTTGCCGAACCGGGAGAAAATGAGTTCCAAGTCTTCGTCGGCAGTTACGGGGTTGAGCTTGCACACAAACAGGATATTCTCGGGGGGGCGGACCGCGGCAAACGGCAGATCACCAATCATCTCGAGGGTCAGCGCCGACGAGTTGGCCGCCGTGCGCCGCCGCTCCTCCTCGGCCTGTTCTTCGGATACCTCGGCGAACGCGTCTTCGTCGTCTGCGATGCGTGCCTTGCCCAGCGCGTCGGGCGGGCGGATGGGCGACGGCGGCGGGGAGATCATGTTCGGTGGGTCCGGGAAGGGATCCTCGAGGATCTCAATGTGGCGGATACGGATATCCTGCAGTGGTCGTCCTTCAGAGTCGAGAAAAGCCTCGTTAATCTTGTCGAGCGTGTCGAGCCCCTCGACAACATGCCCAAACACGCCGTGCTTTCCGTCCAGATAATCAATCCCGTCCGCGAGCGTAATGAAAAACTGCGAGCCGCAGCCCGGCGGGTCCGTCGGCGCCACAGCCATCGACACGGTGCCCTTTGCCGTGTGCTTGAGCTTTGTGCTAATCTCGGGGGTAAAGTAGCGCGGCGCGTCGCCACCCCGCATCTTGGCAATGTACGAGTCAAAGCACTCGCCTCCGGTCCCCGTCGCGCTTGGATCACCCGTCTGCGCGATAAAGTCCTTGGACACTGCAAGGTTAGTTGCTGCGCGTGGTGTCTCCGAATTGTGTCTTGACTCACCGTTGAAGAACGCGTTCAGACCATAGTATTTGACTGCGCAGAGTTTGAGAAAGTTCTCGCACGTCTTTGGCGCGCGCTCGACCTCGAGGTCGATGACAATGTCGCCGAGCGACGTCTCGAGAAGGACGGACATGGGTGTCGGTGGGAGTGATGTGGACGAGAGAATGTAGGTGGCGAGCGGGCGAGGTCAATGTTCATCATGCATTCATGGGTCATGGAATCTTGTTGAAAGCCGGTCGCGTCTAATGCACGCCTACTCTCCCGCATTCTATGCATAGTTCCTAAATTAGGCCCGCTGCCTCCAATCTCCGCTCGCCTATTTCGCCACCCACCAGTGCCTTCAACACCATCAGGGCCCAAGTCTTCGTTCACCGCCTCGAGAGTATAAAGTGCGCTGGAACCATCACTCCCAACTCTTGCTCCATCCACCACTTTCACCAAAGACAACAGAGACACCCGCCGCGAGAAGCGCCACCATGTCCGAGGTAGGCCACGCTATCTGTTCCCGCTGACAGGCAGTACCAGCGCCAGAAGGCGCGGGCGCGCGAGCTCCAGCTCGAAAAGGAGTATGAGCTCAAGCGCGAGCTGGCGCGCAAGGCCGAGGCGGAGAAGAAGGCCGCCAAGGAGGAGGAAGAGGTGCGTGAGAAAGTGGGAGGTGGACTGTTGTCTTGGGAGGTGCTGGGTGTCACTATGTACCTCCCCCTATCAGTGTTTACCTCCCACCCCAAGCCATCAGTCGTCATCGTCATACTTACACACAGCGCAAGAAACGCATAGAGGCCGCGACGAAGGAGGCGCGCCGCAAGGAGCTCATGGCCGCGAATGCCGCGCTGAACAAGGCGCAGGCAAAGGACACGGGGCCGTCGGACGGATACGACCCGTTTGCCGAGGACGCATTTGCTGGCCCGTCAAAGGTGAGTCGCAGCGTGACGCCATGCGCAGCATGGCAACTAGAACAGCTGTATACTGCCCCGAAAAGCTGTTTGACTTCATTGCTCACACCCAGCCCCCGCCGCGCGCGACGCCGAAGACGACGACCCGCCCAAATGCGCAATCAAACGGCGCTCGCTCGAGCACCGGCGGAGGAGGCGGTTCCAGGCAGAGGGGTACGACCAAGGCCAAGCCGGAGGTGGTGCCAATGGGGCGCAAGGAGAAGGCGGCGGCAAAGCTCGTGCGCGCGAGTAAGAACAGTGTCGAGGACTCGCTCTTCTCGGTCCGCGCCCTTGTCGACCAGCGTGAGGGAGGCGGCTCGCGTCCCGGCTCGGGCACGGTGTCCCCGCGTCCCCCTCCGCGCGCGCCGCCCCGCGCTGGCGTAACCAAACACGGCGTCCCGCAAAAGAAGACAATGGCGCAGATGAAGAAGGGCGTCGACGTCGGGTCGCTCCGCAAGCTCTGCCCCGACCGCGACTCTCGCGACCGCCGCAGCATCGACGAGATCCAACGCGATATACGCATGCGCAAGGCGGCCGCGGCAGGCGGGTCGGGAACGTCGACCCCTCGCGGCGGCGATCGCGGGGCTGCACGACCAGGCGACCGTGATCGCGACCGTGACCGCGACCGTGACCGAGGACGTGATCCCCGCGATGCCGATCGCCGCGACAGCTTCCGCGACCGCGAACGCGAGCGCGACCGCTTCCGCGACAAGGAGAGGGATCGCCGGCGCCGCTCCCCGTCGAGCGAGTACGACAGCCCGCCGCGCAAGCGCCGGCAGGACTCGTTTGACGAGCCGTCGCGCGGCGCCGTGTCGGCCATGATCCAGGAGATGTTTGGACGCGGCCGCGCACCCCGCCGATACGACGATGACTCTGGGTCGGACATGGAGGCTGGGCTGAGCGATGTCGAGATGGAGGAGAAGCGTGCGCTCAAGATTGCCAGGCGCGAGGACGAGCTGGCCGAGAAGGAGGAGAATGCCAGGCGCGAGGCCAAGGAGCGTGCGAGGCGCGAACGTGAGCGCGGGAAGCGCTAAGGACAGAAGTATTTCCCCGAGACACCCAGTAGCAGCTTGACAGCATTTTGCGTGGGCCCATTCCACCGCATAGACAGCGTTCTCGCTCTTGTTGTACCCAATCCATATGCATAGATACCACCAACGCGACGGAAGCGCAGGACTGGCATTGATTGTTTGGCACTGGTATCGCTGCCAGTTCGACGTGCATTCCATAGTGTACACTACCAACCACCTACAGCATCCTTCCACATCGCATTGAGCACACCCACACACCCTACTACCAGTCGTCATCGCTGTCCTCGTCCTCCTCATCACTGTCGCCGAGATCCTGCTTACGCTGCGCAAGCGCCGCGGCAAGCGAGTCAGCGAGCCCGCCGCCGCCCGACTCGGGAGCGGCCGACGCAGCTGCAACACCGACAGCCGCGCCGCTGGCAACGCCGATTCCGCCCGCTGCGGCCGGCGAGATGTGCTGTTGGGTTGAGTCCACCTTCTTGAGCTTGTGCACGCCCTGGCCCTGGATGGACGCGAGAAGCGCCGAGCGGCCGCCGCCGTCGCCCATCGGCGAGGGGCGGGCCGGGGACGGAGCAGCGGGAGAGGCGCCGGGGGGCGGTGGTGGGGGAGGAGGGGCGGCGTGCGAGGGAGG
>BCFW01000005.1:1744669-1776135 GCA_001599015.1 Apiotrichum domesticum | reverse complement strand
GGGGGAGGGGGAGGTGGCGCTGACGGAGCCCCGGATGAGCGAGCGGGCGGTGGGGGAGGGGGAGGAGGAGGGGTAGCAGCAGCAGGGGTGCGTGCTGGCGGAGGTGGAGGCGGGGGCGGGACGGCCGCCTGGCGCGCAGGGGGTGCTGGGGGAGGAGGGGGAGGTGTCGGGGTGGCTGCCGCGCGCGGCGGGGGGACGTGCCGGCCAGGAGGCAGGCGCGGTGGAAGTTCGGGTTCCTCGTCTGGTTCTGGCGCGGCGGGGATGTTGCGCGGCGGGGGAGGCGCGGGCTTCCGGCGCGAGGTGGGCGGCGGCGGGGGACCCCTCTTCGGTGCAGCGGGCACTGGCGGGGGCGCGTCGGCTCCGCCTGCGAGGATATTGTCGATACCGCCCTGTTGGGCGACATAGTCCTTGATGAATGCCTCGTTCTTCTCGATATCCTTGGCAGACACCCCCTTCATGCTCAGCTGCTCGAGGAGGACCTGCCAGCTCTTGTCGACATTGTGCGACGAGAAGCCCTTCTCGGCGTCGTAGCCCATGTGCGAGACGTGCTTGAACGACGTCGGCTTGCCGATCATGGCCTTGTCGATGCGCCCCTTGATGCGCTTGCCCAGGCTCTCCTTCTTCCCGTCCGGGCTCTTGGTCGCCTTCGCTGCGGGTCAGGTGAGTTGAAGAACGGCTTACCTACCCATGTACTTGGCGCGGTTCGCGACCTTCTTGTAGAATTCGTGTCCCTCGCTCTCCGACGCAAAGACAAACGCAATGATCGCGTCCTGGAGTCAGCGGGAACCACGGGCTAAGCGAAAGCATTGCACACAGCCCCGGCTCTGTCTCCGACTCACGTCCCCAGCCCACGAGTGGAAGAATGGTTTGTCCTGGTTATATTCAATCTCGTTCGGGAGCTCGTGTTCCCACACGACGCCGCGCGATCCCTGGGGGTCAGAATAATCTTCATGGGCCCGCGAGGGTATTTCCTTTCCGAGGCCGCCATCAAGGTTGCCAGGTTGCCAGGTTGCCACTCACACTGGGATCCACGACGCGGAACCACAGCCCGCCATGCGCCTTGTCCACCACGAGCGTCAGCGCGCCCGTTGCGCCGCCATAGTTCCACCTGCGGTCAGCCAAACATACAAAATAAAAGCTCACGTGTTGGCACCCGGTTTGGCAGTGTATACCCTTGCGACTGCCGCCGAGACAATCTTGTTGTTCGCGCTCGGGAGCGCCTTCTTGATGTTCGCCTTGTCCGCGGCCGTGAGGAGCGTCGAGGCGCCCATGATGGTTGGAGGATTGATGGGAGAACGGTGGTGTCGTTGATGATGATGAAGAGGTGGATGATGGGATGTGGATTGTGCCATTGTGCACTGCCCCTCCCTCTGCAGAGGCTTGCGCAGTCCCCCCCGCGCCCCGCTCTCTGCCGGTCGGCCGTTCGATCAATCGGGGTGGTGGCAATCGGAGTCACGTGACATTCCACGACGTCACTCGAAGTCACCCTGGGTAAGACCTCACTTGGTTTGGTCGCAGACCTCGGCGCAACACTTCGGCGCCTCGGCGCGACCGGTGGAGCACGCCGAGCGACGAGATGAGCCCGGAATGAGGAATGTGGAGCGCAACAGAACAGGGCACGCCGCCATCGTACGCATTCCGATTGTTTACATGCCCCAGACTCCCATCTCCATCTCCACAATGGCTCATAGTCTACATGCTCATCCATACAAATCACCAGCACCCAATTATCAACGACAGCCCTCCGAGTCTATGTGTATCCCTTGTTCAGCTCACGATGCCTGCTGTTTCTCGGCCTCTGCCAACCGCTGCGCGCGGTTCTTTTTGGCGAGCTCGCGCGACGCGCGGGAAAGCGCATTGAGGGCCGTGCTCGTCTGCGTAGCGTCCAGCGCCGACTGGTTGCGACCTTCAAACTCGGCGGGCGTGATTGTCAAAGTCTCCTGCGGCGTCACAACCGATACTGGGGCATTATTCGCGATCGTCATCATAGCGGTGCGCAGCGCGTGCGCCTCGATAGACCGCGCTTCAAGATCCTGAGTGTCAGATGGCTTCCAGGACGTGTCCAGCCGTCGAGGGCTCATTCAACCCACCAATGCAAGCTGTTCGATCCGCGCCTCGGCAACCTGCAGCCGCGTGCGCGTCGACGCCAGCGCCGCCGAGTCTGCCTCGAGCTGCTTGATCTTCTCCTCGCGACGGCGGCGGAATATCTGCTGCGCTTTTCGGTTCTGTTCGGCCCGTGACTCCTTGCTGTACATGTCAGTCTGAATCTTACTTCTCAAACGCACGTGATCTTTGCACGGCCGCGGCCAGTCTTCTCTTCTGCCGGCGCTGGTTGCTGCGATCCCGAGGCAGCCGCGTTCACGGCCGCGGCGACGGCCATAGCGGCATCCATGTTGGTCACATCGACTTCGAACGGCGAAGCGGTGCCATCGGCTTGGGCAACGGGGGCGGGAATAGCAGCGGGATCGGTGGCTCCTTCCGGAGCAGTAACAGCTGCGACAGCAGCAACCGTGTCATCAGCGACGGAAGTCTCGGCAGGCGTCTCGGTTGCAACAGGGGCAGCCTGCGGGTCAACCTGCTGGTCAACCTGCTGGTCCCCAGCGGCGGCAGCGGCCACAAGGGCCTCGGACGCCGCAGCTGCCGCAGCGGCAACATCATCAATTGTGACCGTGCTGTAATCCGTCTCCATCACCTGCCCGTTATCCCCGTTACTCGCGGTGGCGCTCGCACTGTCCCCCCTGGCACGCTTGTTTGCGCGCTCTGTACCATCCTCCATCTCCTTCCAGCCCGCACGTTCATGCAGCGCTTTACGGCGCTTCCCGCCCATCTCGCCGCGATCCGAGAGCGACACGGGAAAAGGCTCGGCGCCGGCGGCGGGAAGGCCGCTGAGGGGCGTGACGAAGCGCGGATCAAGCGGCGGCGGGAGCGACGCGAGCGTCTCCGGGATAGTCACCGACGTGTCAATTGGCGAAGACGGCGCCGGCGCATGTACCGGCAGCGGCTCCGCACTCCCCATCTGGGCACCCGTCACACCGTTGTGCGAGCGGCGCGACGGCGGCAGGCGACTGTACTCTGTTGGCGGCGGCAGTGCCGGGGCACCGTTGTTCAGAGGGGGCACCTCCACTTCCACCGCTGCGACTGGGGCAACGACCTCGCGCTCGACCTGCTCAACCTGGACCTCGACCTGGGCGGGCTCGCCCTCGGGCTCTGCGTGGGTCGCATCGTATCCGAGCTTCGAATCGTATCCGAGCTGGCCGGAAGTCTCGTTGAGGTCTGGTGTGAGTGGGAGCAGAGGTGGTGGAGGGGTGGGTGTGTTTTCCCGCGGCATGATGTGTGTCTACCGGAAGCGGAAAGAACCGCGTCGCGTGGCGCTGTAGCTGGTTGACTCACAGGTGAGAATCGCAGCGTTGCCCTCCTCGTCTGTCGTCGGCTGCTGCTGCCCCTGTTCTGACGAGTACTGGAGTATGGTCGCCAATGACGACGGCGGCGAGTTCATAGTGGATGGATGGCGTGGGGGTGGATGGGATGGAAATTGTTTTGTTGTTGTCGTTGAGAGAGAGAGAGTTGAATGTCAACATCGAGATGAGAGAGGTGCATTGCTTACGTATCGGGAACAGCGTGGAAGTCACAGGGAAGCGGGGAGCGGGGTGTGGCGCGTGGTCTGGCGGGAAAGATTTGGTTCCGTTTGATGTGGCAGGCAGCTTGCAGCACAAACCACCGATAGACACGGAGATCCAGTTAATCTCCGCCAAAACACGCGCGCTTCGCGTGTTCTCAATGTTCTCGACGCGTGACGCGTGACGCGTTGGATTTGCTTTTTTTTTTGATTCCGCGACGCGTAGAGAACGACGAGAACCGCATCCAGGACGGCTCAACGCCCAGCATGCCCAGCATCCATTTCATCCCATCATTGTCGGCAGCTCTCGTGCGCGTCGGTTGACTTTTTGTTGTTGTTGTTGTTGTGTCGTGTTTGCGCGATTATCCACTCCATCCTTATCTCCATCTTGCCCCATCTTGCACCCACCGTACATCCCTCTTGGTCCGAGCCGCGATCGCCATGCCGCCGGCTCTTGGAAAGATTCAGCCGCTGCCGAGTGAGTCTGGGCTCGGTGCGACCTCGTTCGCTCGTACGGCATGCCCGTACATCCGCCGCCGAACCTCCCACCCCGCTAACCCGCAGTCAAGGTGCTCTACACGATCGACACGTCGCCGCAGAGCTTCCTCGCCGTGCTCCCCAGCAAGCAGGACGTGTTTGTGCACCCGCCCAACTCGCCCGGCGGCGACCTCATCGGCACATGCGCGCTCAAGGCCGTCGCACGCGGCATCTGCTATGCGAGGTGCGGCACCTCTTGGAATTTCCACTGACCACAGCCCTGAGTGCGTTCCGAATCGCTCATCCCTCGACTTTAGCGTGTACAATCTCGACCCGATACCGCGCCCGCTTGGCGCGCGCGCGTTTCCCGCCCCGCCCCCCGTCCCCGCCAGCTGGACGGGCAAGGGCTTTTTGTCGTGGGCGCTCGCCGAGGCGGGCGACGGGACGGTGCTTGTCCGCGGCCGGCTAGTCCGCGAATACGAGTTTGCGTCCACGTGCTTTGCGGCGGGCGGCGGACTCGAGGGGCTCGTCGCGGCGGCGAACAGCGCCACGGCGGAGGAAAAGGACGGCCGGGGATGGGGACTCGAAATCACACTCACTCTCCGCCAGCTGAATCCCGAGGGCAAAAACGAGTTTGCGGGCCGTAAACAGTTTGATGTGATGCTCGCCGAGGGCAAGTGCTCGGCGTCGGCACCGTTGGCGGTTACTTCGCCTGCGCGCCGGCCCCCTCCGCCAGGGACATTTGCGCGCCCGGCAGTCCCCGCAGCAAAACCACCTTCACCGCTGCGCCACACAACGTCCCAGCCGCCAAGTATGGCGTCTCAGCCGGTCGCTGGCCCGTCAAAACTACGCCCCGTTGCCCCTGCTCCGCCACAGCCGAAACGTACTCCGCCATCACGGCCGCTTGCGCGCGCACCGCCCAGCTCGCCGACGCCGACACGCAGTCGTGCGGCCCGCGAACGCGAGCGGGAGAACACCCCGCCTTCCCGCCCGCGCGACCGCACACCCCCGCCGCGTCCCATCGATCCATCAATCCTCTCTACCCCCCAGCCGTCGCCGACGCGCGCCACGCTCATAAAGCTGCTCAAGTGCGAGGGCAAAATGTCCCCCGAGATGGCACGTCGCATGGCGAACAACGAGTTTCTCCAGCGCCTCATGCGCGCCCTGCCCCCCGGCGAAGTCGACAAGGCCGCCGTGTCCCCCGGTGCGCGCCCGCCAATGCCGCCCATGACGGGCCTCCTCAGCGACCCAGTGTCTGGCCCCAGCCATCCCCCCTCCGACCTCGCGCCGACACCCACCACCGCCGAGATGTGCTACCACTGCAGCGCAACAGACACTGTCGGCACCTGGATGCGCAAGAAGCTCACAGATGGGAGCTCGGGGCTGGTGTGTAATCGTGAGTTGAGCCACCAAAAAACTCAAAACTAATACCAGCGTGCGGCCTGTACTTTAACAAACACAAGCGCATGCGCCCCCGCGAGCTGTGGGGCGAGGGTCTCGCAGCGCCAGCACCCCAGGTTGCGGTCCGCTCGAGCCCGCGGCTGAGCATGAAGCGCGACTCGGCGCCCCCGCCCGTATCCGAGTCGCCGCGGAAACGCGCGCGCCGCCAACCCCCGCCCTCGCCGTCCCCGCGCCGCGCGACGCGCCTCGCGGCCCGCGAAGCAGAAAAGGACACCGAGGCGGGCTCGCCGACCCCAGGCGGGGCGGGCACGCCGCTCGACTATGCCAGCCACTTTCCCTTCGGGTCGGCAGGGAGCACGCCGCGCGCAGGGCCGAGCGGGATGCATCCCAGCTCATCACATTCGCATGCCTCGCACACCATGGGCACGCCGTCCCGCCCACCAAACGGCGCGGGGGGAACAGCGGGGCTACACCCGCTGCCGCCTGCGACATTTGCCGCGACGGGGGCAATGGCCGCTGCGCCGCTGCTCGACCCCGAACACCCGCCGTCGACCGAGGAGCTCGAATCGCTGTTTCTGCAGTTTACCGACGAGGACGCGGCGCCTGCCGCGCCGGCAGATCCCAACGACGCCGTGGTCAGCCTCGAGAACCTGTTTGGCTCGGCGACAGAGGAGGGCATCATGGAGCTGCTGCGGAGCATCGAGGCGAGCAGCGACCCCCCGAGCGTGCCCGAGTGAGCGTGTTGTATTGTAGTATAGGATGGTCATGTGTTGAAGATGCATTGCATAATTCTGGCTCATGTGTGCTACAAGACTACAAATTGACTACTGACTCTCTCACCACTAGGCCTCGATGCGCATCTCCCTTGCGTCGCCTCCGATGCGCTTTGCGCGCCCGACACTGCTGCCCAGCTCTCCGACAACCGTACTCAGAATAGCGAGCTCCTCGGCGGGCCCGAGGCCAATCGCCTCGTCCGCGCCGAGATGGAGGCCCATGACGCTCGCGCTGAAGTGGCGCACCTGGTCGCGGAACGCGACCAGCCCAATACGCACGTGTTCGAGGCTGTTGCGCGTCTCTGTGATGCCGAGAATCGTCGCGCGGGTGACTTCGAGATCTCGCCGGATACGGGTAAGTTTTGATGGGTCGCCGCCCGCAAAAAACTTGACGCCGGCCTCGAGCGCGCGCTGCCACGTCGGATACTTTTCGTGCTCGGCGCGCAGGTCGGACACGACAAAGCTCAGGTGCTCGTGCAGCGTCCAGCCTTGCTGCGCGCCGCGCTCGGCGACGGGGATGGCGGCCCCGACGCGGACGTACAGCCTGTCGAGGTCGGCGTCGAGGCGAGATACGAGCGAGTCGAGGCGTGATGTGAGGGTGCGTGTTGTCGGCCGCGAGCCCTCGGGAAGGTCGAGGAGCTTTACAATGTGCGAAAACTCCCAGAAGAGCCACGAGAAGATGGACACGCTCATCGCATTGATCTTGACAATCTCGTCGGCGACGCTCGACGCCGTGTCTGCCAGCTCGACGAGTTCCTGCCCTATAAACATGCGGTCGTCGAGCGTCGAGCCCGTCTGGATCGCGATACCGAGCTCGTGGATTCTGCTGTCAGCAGATAAAGGAGGAACATACCTATCTGACTTACCTCACATGCGCGAGACCCTCCATCATGCGCCCGTCGCCGAGGCTCGAGAGGCTGTCAAAGATGTCGCGTGCGACACGCACCTCGGTCGAGAGGGAGCGGGACACGCGCGCGACATCAACAGTCGTGCCGGGGGACCACAAGCGCCAAAAGGGCTGGGCGGTACTGTTCGCGTCGGAGAGGAGGGAGAGGGGACACATGACGTTGGCGAGGAGGCATGTCGGGGTCGCGAGCGTGCGGACCGGGAAGAGCGCGCCGTCCACCACCGCCGCGGGGAGTATGCCGACCAAGTCCCTTAGCCGCGCGACAAAGATGTACAGCCCGACGGCGAGGAGGGCGAGGAGGAGCGCGGTGTTGGCTGCGTGCGCGAGGATCGGGGACGCGGCGGCGTGGAACGGCCACGCGACTACACGGAGGGGAACAAGGAGATATCCGAGCGTCGTGAATATACTTGGCCGGGCGGTCCCCGCGCGTTCCCGCTCGCGCTCGCGTTTCCGAGGCGGAACCGTCGCGCGCGGCGAGCGCACCTTGACTCCCTTCAGAGCCTTGCGCTTCCGCGGGGTAAGCTGCAGCCGGGGTGGGGGGAGGGTATCCTCGACCGCGGCGCGGGACGAGGCCGAGGACGACGGACGGCTCCCTTCTTCTCCGTGTTGTGATTGGGAGGGATGGACGGGGAGGAACTTGGGCGGCGCGGGCGGTGGGGCCAGCCCGGCGCGCGTGGGTGCCGCGTTCTTCTCCGGCGTCTTCGGCGGGAGCGGTGGTGGCGGGACCGGGGGGAACTCATCCGGGCGTTGGATAGTCTGGACACGTCGCTGTGTACCGTGCCGAAACGCGCCGGGGATGGGGGGCGTGGATACCGACGAGGGCGGGGGCGCAGGCGCCGATGCGTCGCGCGATGGCGCGGCGTGCGACGCCGACGCCGGAAGTCTTCCCTCTCCCGGAGACGGCGTGCGTCCCGCCGCTGCTGCCGCCGCTGCTGCTGCTGCTGCGATCGCGGGCGGGATGTAGTACTGCGGCGGGAGGTTGTACTGCTGTGGCGGGGGCTGAGCCATTTTGTGGGATGAGAGGAGACGACACGAGTTGGAGTGGATGTAGACAGTGGATATGGGATTTTTGCCACCCAACATTGTGCCGTGGTGCTCTGGTGCGGAATGAGCCCTGGATTTTGCCTGGATTGCCCTGACCAGCCATTTCGGCGATGACGATTGGAGTTATGTAATCTTTGGAAGTGGTGGCGAGTGGCATTTTGATGGTGAGCGCGTGAACATGAACGTCGAAACCGTTTGGCGTTGGCGATATGCAGAACGAGAAACGAGCTTTGCGATGGACTGTTGAGTGTCGAGTGATTGTCATCTTGTGACCAAGCTCTCAAAACTCGCCAACCACAACCGACCTCCGCACAGACTTCGTCGCGACCAGTCCGCGTTCGCATAATTCCATCACACTACCATAATCTTTATAGCATTGTCCTTTCAACCATCGTCCTTTAAAGCTCTGCCAGTTCTTCTTCACGAAAAGTACTCGACGTCCCACTGCTGGTTGGGGTTTCCCTCGGCGCACTGCCAGACCTGGACCTTGCCGCTCTCCTCGAGACTACCGTTCTCGCGGTCCATACAGAAGACTGCCGTCAGCCGTGATCCCCTCTCCCACACGCAGGTACCCAGACAGAAACTCACACTTGTCGACGTACTTGAACGCGCCGTTCTCAAACCACCACGTGTTGACGCGGTTGAGGGCTGGGCTGGAGCACGAAGCGAGCAGCACGTGTTTTCCGTTCCGCGGGTGGAACCCCGAGTTGTATACTGCCATAAGAACAACACTGGCGGAACAGTACTCACCGGTCCCGCCGTTCAAGCACCAATTGGTGCCTTCAATCCGCACCTGCCCGCCGTTGACAAGGTCGCCGCCGACGTCCGGCCCCACCGTCCAGATGTACCCGCGCTCGTCCTTGCACGGCCGGCTGCGGTCAGCCCATTTCTAAGCGTTTACCCACATGAGAGGCCACTGGCCCCACTTCCACGGCCAGGGCGCGTCCTCGATCGCGAGGCAGAGGTCCGGGTGGCCGCGGGGGTGGATCTGGATGCGCCGCGTGCCCGGAGTCGGTTCGCAGGGCGCCGCGAGCGCGCCCGCGACGAGGAGGAGGGCCGAGACTGTGGTGGCGAACATAATGTACCGAGATGTGAGCTGGGGGAAAGGGGATAGGGGAATTCTCGTCACGCGAAGAGGCTGCTATTCACCCGATCACCCGACTTTATACATCTGTGCGAGAGCGGCCAAACGCCCGGTTCATGTATACATCACCGGATGCGGATGTGTGCGGGTGGGCAGCGAGCTCCGCTCGGGGCTGTGCATCTCGGATGGGGATGACCACGAGTCGGTCGCAGAATCGCACGGCTGTTGGTGCCACCGGGCGTCACATGTGATGCGACCGTGACATGCTTGACGAGGTTATGTGTCGCCCGACCCAGTTCTCAGAAGCTGAAGCTCGAAAGCTCGGAAGCTTGGAAGCTTGGAAGCTTTAGAGGTCTGGGAACCCGGTAACGGCGCCCCCCAACTTGTTGGCATCCGTTCCGCCGTCATGGGACCGGGGGGCGTGGTATCCTGTCCATCCTGTATGGGGTGATGATTGCGCGGCTCAGCTGGCTCTGCTTCTGATTCTGCGCATATCTCAACAAGCATTTAAGCATGTCATATGTGGCACCCTAGTGGACCGAGGTACCGAGGGGCCGAGGTACTGTACCACCCACATATCCCGAGGTTGTCGATTCGGCTACGCCCCTCGCATCCTGTCGACACCCGCGCGCTGTCGTCGTCTCCCCGCATCTCTACTCCGTCGGAGGGCGCGGAGAGACTGTGCGGTTGTTTGTCGAGTTGGGGTCATTGGATCACATCAGCCGCCACGCACGTCACCTGTTGTCGCTTGCCGAAGGCTCGGCGGCAGATTGTCATAGTACACCACTGAAGGCTCTGCCGGCGGAAGGACGAGCGTCTCGAAGCTCATCCCCGACCAATCCCACAAGACGAGGCGGATGAGGACTCGGTGAGTACGTTTCCGATCGCTGTCCGGACGAGAAACGCACCCGACGACATGGGACGTCGAAAACATCTTCATTCTATATCTAAACATTCTATTCTAACTTGCTCCCGAAATCGGAAGCTTATTGATCCTAATCATCTGTCTTCCCCCTAGCCTGCTACCCGTCACCGCAACGTATAAAGCCCCTAGCTACCCTACTGGCGATGGAGGGAACAGCAGCCGTGGAGCTGTCGCTCGTCCCTGAGGACTACAAAGACGGGAATAGGATACGAAAGAGGAGGAGTCAAATGAGTCTAACTTGGAAGTGCCCACATTGCGCGTGAAGCGGCCATCAACCCGCACCACAACGAGACTGACGAGACTGGCGCGACGCCGAGGCTCCCCATCGCAAAACCCGGTACGGGCTTATCGACGCCGACGCGCCGCAGCTCTGCACAAATCTAGCACTTGATACTGCAACCAAAACCGTCCTCCTGGACACAAGTTATAGGCCGACCGTTCCCGCGGTGCCTGTAGCTAAGTTTGGAGACACGGTCGCGAACTGAGTGGATCGACCATGACTCTCGGATTGGACGGAGCAGACCCCGGCAACCAACGTCTGCGCTGTGAGTCCGACGCCGCCACGCCAACGACGATGATGCCGGTTCCAGGTATGTGGCGCGGGTGTTCGAGGCGCCGGCAGTGCATGCTGTACCGTGTAGGAATGGTCACGGATGCTACTTTCGCATGTGGATCTGCGGCGGAACTGTCGCGAGTGTTGTCCCGCTATGATGCTGATGGATGTCGATATTGCATCACACGGCCGCAGTCCAAGTCCGACTGCGCCATTGACGACCATATAGCCTTGGCAGAGTTATCTATAGCCAATAGAGTATGGATCCGCGCTTTCCGGGTGGTGCAGCGCGTTGGGTAGGACCTGGGCAGCGTCACTGCTGCTGGCCGCATCGTGGAGAATTTCCAGCACCGAGTAGCTCAGCGATCAGAGATCGAGTGCGCAGTGAGAACTCAACATGCAGTAAGAACAGGCCGAGACAAGGCCCCCGATGGCGAGCTGGACCAGCATGGGGTTTGTTGGTTTCCATGCGGGCTTTCTCTCGTCATGCGTGCCTGGGAGCACGTGTGCATCGTTCCATCGTCTGATCCTCTCAAGCTCTGCGCTCGATGCGCTCTGCATAGCGCATACCGCCGCCAATACCACTTCCCACTCCACATCACCCCCGCGCAAACTCTATTTTTTCGAGCAAAACATTTCTCCGCCGACTTGTTATTATTCTCGGGGCTTTCATTGAGGATGGCGGCTCCATCCATTCGAATTTACTCTTCACCTCGCTTTTATTTGCCACCACCATTGTGCGGCTGCTCGTCGCCGTTCTCTAGTCCCGACGATTCCATCCCAGGTCCGGCTACTCGCAGCTACTCGGGATCTGCGCTTTGCGCACTGTTCGCCCCCTTGCCCGTGCCTCTTTGTGATCGAAGTACACACGAAGCAACGAAGAGGTCCCCGCGCAGACCGGGCCCTTTTGGCATCCCTGACCCGCTGGGAAACTGCGCGCCCTGACACATCTCCCTCAGCTCTGCTCGCCTGAGGAGAGGAAGGACTCGCGCGCACATCAATTTTAGTACAGGGGAAAAAGTCCTCTGGCTTCCTTGGCTATCCTGCCTGCCAGTCCTCGTCTGACGCCACACGCCACCTTCCCCGCGCAGCCGCAGCCACACCGATCCATAAACACTCTTGGCACCACTTTTGCCTGGCTCCATCCACATCCACACCATTCAAACACATCTTTTGGCCTCCACCAACACGAACACCAAGACGGGGGGCAAGACTCGACACCGAGAACATTAGTTGCTTTATCGCTCGACTCCTCGCTCTTCGCTTTACATACCAATTGCGGCGAGGGATCATTCCTCATCGCTTTATCTCACACCCCGCCGTTTGATACCACCACCGACGCGCCGTTATCCCCATCCTCGTACGACCGCGTTCGCACATCCACCCACCCACCGGCCGGCTCCACCGCCGCCCATGACCACCTCGCCTGTTGCGCGCATCGCCGCCCTCCGGGGCGGCGAGGTGCAGACACCAGACTTCACGACCGGGCCGCTCTTCCACGACGACACCAAGTCCTCGATTCCACTCCTCGCACCCAAGCCGCACCGAGCCGCCGAGATCCCGCCGCCCATCTCGCGCTCGTCGTCTGCGGCGTCGACGACGAGCATGAACGGCAACGGTAACGCAAATCGCGGCATTCTCCGTCGCATATTCATTGACCGCATCGGCACGCCGTCGCAGCACCTCCTCCGGCCCACCTTCCCCCCGCTCTCCCTCACCACGTACTCGCCGGCGCCGCACGAGCCGATGACGATAGGACATCACATCGTCCTCGCCATCAACCAGGGCATCTCGTTCTTCCTATCCACCTTCTTCCTTGTTGGCGTCGTCATGTGGGCACTGGCGGCCGAGGCACTGTACGCCATCCCGAAGCTATTCAGCCGCACAAGAGATCCCAAGTACGCGTGGGACAATGCCAAGTACTGGCGCCGCGAGGGGCGCAAGGTCACTAAGGAGCCGCGCGACTATGCCCGCCAGATTGGCCTCGATATCGAGAACCAGACTGTCGAGACCGAGGACGGCTATTTCTTGCGGTGTGTACAGGCTCACAAACACAACACGAGGCTGACGTTAGGATGCACCGCGTGATCGACCCCGAGGCTCAGCCGCGCGCTGATGGACGCGGTGCGTTACAGAATATTGGAACGTGTATCTGACAGCAGGCGGCTTCCCGATCCTGATCCTCCACGGTCTCTTCCAGTCGTCTGGCTCGTTTATCACCTCTGAGGACCGCTCGCTCGCGTTCTGGCTCACAAGAAAGGGATATCAGGTGTACCTCGGCAACACGCGTGGTATCTTTGACATGGGCCACCGCAGCTACTCGCGCAGTGACCCGCGTTTCTGGGGTGCGTAGCTGTCTGACTTGATTAACGCAATGCTAATGCTCAGACTGGACAATCCGGGATCTTGCAATGTACGACCTGCCGGCGATGGTTGACCACGTCTGCAAGGAAACGGGCTACGACAAGATTGCGTTCATGGGCCACTCGCAGGGCAACGGCCTGACGTTCATTTCGCTCTCCCTGGGCATGGTACCGAATCTTGGCAAGAAAATGTCGGTGTTCATCGCGCTCGCGCCCGCAGTGTACGCCGGCCCACTCACCACCGGATTCCCGTTTACTACCCTGTCGCGCCTCGAATGGACGACGTGGAAACGCTTTTTTGGCGTTCTGGACTTTATCCCGCTGATGCGGTACGCGTACGACTACTGCCCTGCGTGGCCGTTTGCGAGGATGGGCTACATCATGTTTGCGTTCCTGTTTAGCTGGACGGACGCAAACTGGCTCAAGCGGCGCAAAACCAAAATGTTCCGCTTTACGCCGACGCCCGTCTCCTCGGCGTCCATTTTCTGGTGGTGCGGCAAGGGCGGCTTTGCAGACCGCAAGTGTACGCTCGACGACTCGCTCGACAGGTGGTACGACGACCGCTTCCCCCCGCTATCCATCTACCACGGCGGCCGCGACCTGCTTGTGCTCACTGAGCCGCTGCTCGAGCGCCTCGCGGCAAAGGAAAAGGACGTCAACGTCATCAAGGTCACGTGTATCGACAAGAGCGAGCACTGCGACTTTTACTGGGCAGCAGAGGCCGTCGAGTGGGCGTACGAGTCGTTTGTCGGTGAGTCTGGCGGAAGAGGGGACATTGTCAATGCGGTTACTAACGCTCCCAGATGACATCGAGTCGACACGGCCAAAATACCCCGAGGAACAGTAGATTCCAGATTAGACCTCCCCCGGGCGTAGATCGCCCGCTTTATAGACTATGCACATTGTTGTCGTGACCAGAGGCAATATACAAACTTACATCGGGTCATGGCCCCTACGGATATCATCTGGAGAGCAAGATCTGCCAGATATTGCGGCGCGCGTCGGTCGCCTCTCCTACTACTCCCAAAGGACCAAACTGCTGCAGCTGGGACTACTCGCCGTCGAGCATGATGGCGATAAACTCCTCCTGGCTGATCTCGCCGTCGCCGTCCATGTCAAACTCGTCAATCATCGCCTGTCTGGAGAGTCAGCTTCATAAAGAGCAGTTCGCAGCTGGGCAGTAGAGCGGGAGCGGCGCGAAATCGCCAGCTGAGCGATGGACGTCTTGTAGCTGGAAGTCACAGCACCACTCGCCCTGCCTCACTCACAGCTCCTCGTCGCCGAGATGCTCGCCAAGCTCTTTGGCCACCCGGCGGAGGTTCTTAAGACTGATTTTTCCGGTGTGGTCGTCGTCGAACAGCGCGAATGCGCGGCGCAGCTCGTCCATCGGATCGCGCGAGAGGATCTTCTCCGTCACTGTGCGTTAGTGGGTCCAGAGGTGAAAACTGCGTGTTGCGTGTTGCATTGCCTATGAGCGTGGTGATCGTAAGGATGATCGGTCCCCGAGACGACAGCCCCTACACTCAAGCACGCTGCACCACCGCAACACACCACCTTCCCCACTCACTAATCTTCTCAAAGTCCGCGAGGCTCATCAGCCCATCCCCGCGATCATGATCACGCAGCAGCTTGAGCACCTCCGGTTTGCGGAGCACAAACCCGAGCGCGCGAAGCGCGATCCGCAGCTCGTGGTAATCAATAAACCCGTCCTTGTCGGTATCGAAGAGCTCGAACGCCTCGCGGACCTCGCCGCGCTGCTCGTCCGTGAGTGCCGGACGCGCGGGGGCGGTCGGCGCGCGGCGCGCGCGGGGGAAGCCAGACATGGGTTTTGGCGGTATGGTGGGCGCTGAAGTATGGGCCGTGGAGGGAGTTGGGAGGCGGGCGTTGATGTGTGAGTATGTTAGTGAGTGGAATGGAGGAAGTGTGGTTTTTTGTTTTCGTGTTGTCCAGAGGTGGCAAACGACGCGTCTGGGAGGAACGAACGACGCGAAGGAGAGAAGCACAGTTTATATGCTCCTCCCTCTATTAGAATATAAACCCCCAGGACTTGAGGACTTAGAAACCGTCTCCTCAGGGTCATTTTTATCCGATGTTTCTCCACAATCTCCAGCATCTCTGCCATTCCACAGCTCAACATCCGCTGGTCACTGATCCTCTAGAACGCTGGGTTCCCCTGCAGATCATGACGGGTTGAGCGGGATGGGACGCTGATCCACGATCTGCGCCATCCCCTAAAACCGGCATCAAGGTTGAGGTGATCGGCAGGAAGCTTACGGTGATCAAGAACGTAGCATCCCCGGGCGATCATCACACGCCGTCGTTCGATGGCCGAGGGAGCGATGGCGGCCATGTGCAGCCCGGAATCGTCTAACTTCGGACGGTGGGCTTTATGGACCTGTGACCCGTGTGACCTTGTGACCCACTGGTCGTCGACAGGCGGCGCCACTGACTTGGAGAACCGAGGCTGGATATCAGCTGGCTCCGGATGTACCAAGCCATATGCCCACTTGATTGAGATCACCAGTTCTCAGGATCTCAAGATGGGCAGATGGTAGCGGTCAACGATACCTCGGCATGGAAGCCCAGCAGACAGCGCGTCGGACCTAGATGCGCAGATGCCGATGTCGGCACGTGATAGTCCTGTTCTTTGGATCTTTGGGATGCCTAGCATTGGGCACTGAGTGCTTCGACATTCTACACGTTGATGGAGTGCGTCGTCCATTGTAATGTTGTGGTCTCCCCGTGGCATGCCCCGTAGGCTACCGTGCGACACCATACCACGGCGGCAGATCAGCATGCGCGGGGCAACACGGGGTTCGCGACCGTAGAGGTGCTCCAACGTGCTTGTGCACAGGGGTGAACAAAGACGAGACCACAGGCACCTTGCATCAATCAACCATCATCATTCTTGGCTGGCAGCGCGAAGCGGCCGTTATCGCCGGCTTAACGCCTCGTCCCGATTCCCAGTCGGCCGACGATTCCGAGCGACACTCTGCCGCCGGATAGAGTTTGGCGTTTTAGCCGGGCTGCGTCTCGGGTATGCACCTCCCAGGCTTGGCAGGATTGCACTCGCAGGTCGCAGGTCGCAGGTCGTCGTCAGCATCGCGCTCATCGGTGTCGGTAGCGCTGACCGCTTGATGCACGGTGAGCAGGCGGATATACAACGCGGAATGCAATGTGTGAGCCATGCCCACGCGGACCGAATATATAGCCCGATAGACGTCTACCGGAGATTACACTTGCCCGCACACGCACCCGTTGCCACCCATTTCCAAAGAACGCTAGCCCACCGCCGACACCGTACCGCGTGCACCTCTGCCTAGGCCTTGTGATCTCGACCTCTCTGTGTCTCTGTGTCTCCGTGCCTCCGTCGCCCCGTGGCCCCGTACCTCCACCTCGCCTATATTTCCAAAGGACAAACCCCGCCACCCGCCGTAATCTGGTCGTCCAGCAACAACAACAGCCAAGTGCCGTTCCTGCAGCCCTCGACAGGCGGCATCTGTAGCCCCGCCCCAAGAATTACCCGTCTCCAGATCGATCACATTGCGGGGCCGCGGAGCCTTGTGGCTTTTGTCTCCTGGTCCAGCTGAAGCGCTGAAGAGCAAGCAAACAGGTGGTTCATTCATTTGGTACACCAGAGTTCTCGGCGACAGACGCCTCGGCAAATCATCTCGCTCGACGTCCCTACTGTCCCTGTGCCGTGCCGCACTTGGCCTCCACTCTCCGCTCTGGCCTCCACCACTGTCGCTCTCCTCCTCCCTCTCCCTCTCGCCCACCACTGGTCCGCGCTGCCCGCCTTAGATCCACCCACTGTAAAGAGCCTCGACGCCTCGAGAGCAGTCATACTCCCCCTTATACGTGACTTTGCCCCGCACTCGCTCTCCACATCTCATCCTCCTCCCCTCCCCCAACCATAAATCCGCTTCCACCCCCCCTGGTCTCGCTGCCTCTTGCGTTTTCCATAAAGATCCAACCGCCGACGTAGCTCCGCCCGGCGCCCCCAACTCTCCCCCTCTCCATGCTCAGCTCGGCCCGCATCACCTCCCGCCTCGGCGCTACTGCTACTCGTGTACGTTTCTCCGTCTGCTCCAACTCTCCAACTCTCCAACCTGCCACACTCCGCCGATCACCCAGAAAGATAAAACCCATCGTGCCGTGATCGCGCGCCCGATACATCTCCCATCTTCACTTTGTCGATTTCTCCACACCACTCACACACAGATCACCATGGCTCCCGCTGCCCGCCGCATCTCGGCTTCGGCCCAGGCCAAGTCTGACAAGCCGCTCTACGCCTCGCAAGACTCCATCCCCCACCTCCCCGTCCCCCGCCTCTCCTCCACCCTCGCAAAGTACCTCGAATCCATCCTCCCCCTCCAGTCGCGCGAGGAGTACGCCGACTCGGCCCGCCTCGTCCGCGAGTTTGCCCAGTCCGAGCAGGGCCAGACCCTCCAGAAGCGTCTCGAGGACCGCGCCGCCGAGAGGCCCTCGTGGCTCTCCGAGTGGTGGAACGACATTGCCTACATGGGCTACCGCGGCCGTATCGTCCCCGAGGTCAACTACTTCTACATCCACAAGAAGGGCCTCGGCAAGGGCGCCTCGCAGTCTGAGCGTGCCGCCCAGCTCGTCCGCGCCATTGTCGAGTTCAAGAAGCTCGTCGACTCGTGAGTACATACATTTCCGGGACGGAATGGACGTGGACTTGGATGGGCAGAATGTGGAGTTTCACTGGGTCCTGGACTTTTTTTTTGCGGGTTGTCACTGGATGTTTCGGCGTCACCGGCTCCAGCCGAAGCGCAGTTGCGCGATATCCCCATCGAATTCCGGCTTGCTGCTTTTTCTTTTTTTTTCTTAGTGCGAGCTGGAACGGTGTGCTCTTAGCCGTGTGCTATACGCGCCATGTGGCCATGCGGTCATGCGCGCAATGCTTCTGTGCACTAGACTGTGTACTGTTTCGGGAATCGGTAATGCGAGCGTGTCATCGCCGGCCGGAAGGAACGGATCACTGCAGGAGCAGATGGCGCCGGACGACGCGGCATGCGCTGCCCGGCTGTATGGCCCACGCTGCTCGGTCTGTGCGCCGGATGACACTTCCACCCTTACGCGCCTGTCCCTCCTCATTCCCGGAATATCCCTCTCCATGCACCAGCATCGCTGACATCAGTGAGAAGCTCGAGCCCGAGAAGGGCAAGGCCGGCCCCCTCTGCATGGCCTCGTACAAGTACCTCTTCAACGCTGTGCGCACGCCCACCAAGCCCGCCGACGTCCCCACCGCCTACCCCAAGGAGCTGAACCACATTGTTGTCCTCCGCAACGACCGCTACTTCAAGCTTGAGGTCGGCGGCCGCTCCGCCTCGGAGATTGCCGCTGCCCTCGAGCAGATCAAGAAGGAGGGCGACACCCACGCCGGCTCGGGCCTCGGTGTTCTCTGCGCCGACAACCGTGACGTCTGGACCGACGCCCGCGACCACCTCCTCTCCATCTCGGCGAACAACAAGGAGGCCATCAAGGCCATTGACTCGGCCATTCTTCTCGTCTGCCTCGACGACAAGTCGGCCATCCCCAAGAACGACACTGAGCGCGCCTGGTCCTACTGGGCCGGTGGCCTCGACCCCTCCGCCGTCGGCAAGGGCCGCAACCGCTGGTTCGACAAGCACCAGCTCATTATCGACGAGGCCGGCGAGTCGGGCTTCAACGGCGAGCGTGAGTAAAAGCAGCACTGCGTTGGGCATACTCTAACATCCAGACTCGATGCTTGACGGCACCCCGACCCTCCGTCTCAACGAGTTCATCCTCGCGTCGCTCGACAAGGGCGTCATCCCGCTTGAGCTCCCGGCTTCGGAGCAGGCCAAGGGCCAGCTCTCGGCCACCGAGGTCAAGTTCGACATGGACCAGAAGATGAAGGACATTATCAACAAGTCGCGTGAGGGCTTCGCCGCCGACATGGGCAAGCAGGACCTCGAGATGGTCACCTTCTCCGACTACGGCAAGTCGACTGTCAAGAAGTTCAAGGTCTCGCCCGACGCCTGGTCGCAGATGGTCAAGCAGCTTGCCTACTACCGCCTCAAGGGCCACCTCGGTACCACTTACGAGTCGTGCCAGACCCGCAAGTTCCTCAACGGCCGTACCGAGGTCATCCGCACCGTCTCGAACGAGTCGCGCGCGTTCGTCGAGGCTATGGAGGACCCCAAGATGTCGGACGCCGAGCGTGCCAAGCGCCTCCGCGCCGCTGCCGCCCGCCACGGCCAGTACTCTGCCTGGGCCGCCGACGCCCAGGGTGTCGACCGCCACCTCTTCGGCCTCAAGATGCTCGTCAAGGAGGGCGAGGAGGTTCCCGCCTTCTTCAAGGACCCCATCTTTGCCAAGTCGTCGCACTGGCTCATGTCGACTTCCAACCTCGGCTCCAAGTTCCTCGACGGCTGGGGCTACGGCGAGGTCGTCGCCGACGGCTACGGCATGTCGTACGCCATCCACGACGACAAGCTCTGCTGGGGCATCACCACCATGAACGGTGACGCCAAGAAGATGGCCGCCGAGCTCCGCAAGGCCGCCACCGACATGCGCGCCATGATGGACGGCGCCGACAACGCCGCCAAGCTCTAAGGAGCCTGCGCAGCATAATATAAAAGCACACACGCGGCAGCAGGCGGCTGCCGCTGGTCGGAAGAAGACGTATCTCACATGGAGCTCAGAGCATAGATAGAGGTTTGGATCTTGTAACGCATGCATACGTGCAGTAGGAACCAATTGCTGAACGCAACAAGAGTGCTGTTACTGATTACGTCGAGATTGTCTACATCTGGTCTCCATTCTTAACCACGCTCTACTCGCTCCCGGCTTCGCCCCTCGTCCACATCCACACGCTGATTTCGCGCTCCCCGCCGCCCTGGTGCTCTGGCCACGGGCGCACAACCGTCCTGACATGCTTAAAGCCAAGCTTTTGCGCGACGCGCAACGACGCGCTGTTGGCCGTCTCGATGCTCTGACGTCAGGGCGTATCCACCTCCACACACGCACGGCATAGACCTTGTCCGCGCCGAGGACGCTTGACCACTCAAGCACGGTGCGGCACGCGGCGGTCGCGATGCCGCGCCCCCACACCTCGGGAATGAGGGCGTACGCGAGCACCCACGCTTTCTCCTCGTCCATCTCCCCCGAAGGTAACTCCTCGTAGACGAGGAAGATGTCGCCGATATACTTTTCATTCTCGCGGATGACGACAAACGGCACTGCGGGCGGAGAGGGGAGGGTGTCGAGGGGAATGGGGGAGGTGGAAGCGGCGAGGAGTGAGAGTGTCTCGCGCTGCTTTGGGACCCAGGTATCCAGCCAGCTCGTCGCGTATTCGGGGAGATATCTGGATGAGAGAGCTACAAGTAGGTGACTCACGGATAAGGGCGCGAGTACGACCAGCGCGCGACGCCCGGCGCGTTGCTGATCGCCACCTGTGGTCAGTGTTACCCGGGGCCGGGGGGACGCACGAGCGCGGCTTCGTCCTCTGGGGACCGGTACGGCGTGAGACGGAGCTCGGTTCCCGCGATAGGGAGGTAGGCTTCGCCTGTGTCGGCGGTCTGGATCGTGCTCATGATGGAGTGGATGGAAGGAGCATGATATTGCATGTGTTCTGGTCATATGTAGCTCGTATGAATCTTTGGACGTATGGATCTATGGACCACATGGAACACCATTATCGATGTCATCGACTCGGAGATCACATCTGACTCGTGAGGAATGTAGACCAAAGGAGATATATCCATATATCCGGAAACGGGTCCGATCGAGGCACAGCTGGAGCATCGAGTTGAAGAATGTGGATCGGCCCTCACCTCCTCTCTTCGCAAATATCATCTCCAACGTTCGCTACAACGAAAGCAGCATGCTACGACTAACGCTCAAGACATTACTTATCCCTCCCCTGTTCTGCGGCCCGGGAAGCTCCCAAGGCTGACGCCAGGCCGCAAGTCGCGGAAGTCACGGAAGTCGCGGACGTCGCGGCGCAGCGGTCACTTCTGACCGTTGAACCGCCGGATGCGACCATTGCGTCTCGGAGAGTTGGTCGGTCCGTTATCAGCGGCCCCTCCAGCTTCCCAATTCCCGGAGCGCCCGGCGGCCGACGCGGTTGCTTGCCTGGAAATGGTAGAGTCCTGATGCATGCGCGGAGGATTGACCACTCTGCGCTCGAGGACTCGCTCCGTGCCCTGTGTGCACGGTCGCGACTCGATCGCCTTTGTCTTTCGCCATCCATCTTCAATTGGTCGTCATGTCGTGCAACCTTTTGCGTCTCACGCCTCTCGCTCCCGGCGCCCCGGCCCCTGGCGATGGCGTGCACGGCCGGCGCCACTCACGGACCGTCGCGGGCCGGCATGGCTGCGACAACACCCAATGGTGGGCAGACGGCCCGCGGCCCTGTCTTCCCTTTGAGCCACATCTTCGTACCTGCGACAATTCACTCAACCACAGAAAGTCGCTGAATGTTCTGCTTCTGCGATATCTTCTCGGCATTGCATTCAACGTACCTCGTTCCTTGACCTGTTCTACGTTATTCAACACCTGTTCTCGAAACGCAGCCACAGACGCCCTCGTCGTCTGACAATTGACAGTCTCCAGTTTACGGGCCGCCGCGGCTATCATCCAACACACCGTTATTGGCCGGTCGGTCCGATATGGAGTTGTCGCACAGAGAGACGGCATGAGCTACTGAGATAATGAGCCGGCGAGCAGATCGGGATCCGAGGTGTTCGAGTACTTAAGAGCCAAGTGCTAGCCCCACTCACCTCTCCAGTTCCCCAGCTCTCATCATTTCTTCTCAAGGTCTGGTACCTTCTCACGCTCCTTCTCCTGCATACACACTCTCTCAACCTTTTTGTCAAACTCACCATGAAGCTCGCGAACCTCGCCCTCTTCTCCCTCCTCTCCTCCGCGGTCGCCGTGCCCGTCAAGCGCGCCCTGCCCCGTCTCGGCGGTATCAATCTCGCTGTAAGCTGACCGTAGTATCGGAGACTAGCTTGCTCACACCCAGGGATGCGAGTTTGGTATGAACGTCTGGGGCTGGACCGGCACCCCATACTGTCCCGATACCTCGCAGATTGACCATTTTGTGGGACAGGGCGCCAACGTCGTCCGCATCCCCTTTGGGTGGCAGTACATGGCGACTGACCAGTCGTCGAGCAAGCTCGTCGACGCGTATTTCGCGCAGTACGACAAGCTCGTGCAGGCGACAACGGCAAAGGGCGCATATGCGATTCTCGATCTGCACAACTACGGGCGGTGGAACTCGGCCGTCGTTGGCGTGGACGGACCCTCAAACGCAGACTTTGCCCGTCTCTGGGGCCTCCTCGCCGCCAAATACGCCAACAACCCGCTCGTCATGTTCGGCCTCATGAACGAGCCCCACGACCAGGACATTGGCAAATTTGCCACCTCGTGCCAGGCTGCCGTGAACGCTATCCGTGCTGCTGGCGCCAAGTCCCAGGCGATCATCCTCCCCGGAAACAGCTGGGACAATGCCGGCGTATGGGCATCCGGCGCCAACGCCGCCATGCTCGAGGTCAACGACCCGGCCTCATCCGACAAGTCGGCCCTCCTCCTCGATGTCCACAAGTACATTGACAGCGACGGCTCGGGCACCTCGACGACGTGCACGAACAACGGCCTCGACCTCCTCACCCCGCTCGTCAAGTATCTGCACACGACCGGCCGCCGTGCGATCCTCACCGAGATCGGCGCCGCGTCCACCGACTCGTGCCTCAACTACTTCCCCCAGATGATGCAGTACATTGTCGACAATGCCGATGTCTTTGTCGGCTTTGCCATCTGGTCGGCAGGCAGCTTCCAGCCGTACCCCGGGTACGAGCTCTCGATCGTGCCCAACGCCGACGGATCCGACCAGCCCATCTGGATTCGCGGCGTCAAGCCCTTCCTCTCCGGTCGCATCACCCCGTCCGCTGCGCCCTCCTCTTCTGTCCGTCCCTCCACGACCGCCGCGGCTTCGACCTCCTCAGCTTCTAAGACCTCTGCCGTCGTTACCTCTTCTGCTACGAAGCCGTCTTCGTCAGTTGTTCCCAAGCCCTCGTCGTCGGTGGTGCCCAAGCCATCGTCGTCTGCGATCCCGATGCCCTCGTCGTCCGTTGCTCCCTCCCCTGCCTCATCCGCTCCTGTTTCCACATCGTCAGCTGCTACTTCGACCTCCACCATCAAGTCTTCTGCCGCCGCCGCCACTTCTGCGCCCGCCCCAGTCACCTCGGCCGCCCCTTCCACAGTTACCTCCGCCGCTCCCACCACTACGAGCCCCAGCACGCCCCCGGCCGCCGGTAACCTCCAGCCCTTCACCGGCGCTCTGGGCGGCTACCCCGCGCCGGCAGTCACCCAGTCCGGCGGCTACTGGTACATCGGCACGCAGCGCTACAACTTCCTCATCGATGCGCTCAACCAGTCGTGCTACAAGCAGCTCGACGTGTGCCAGCTCAACGCTAACCGCGGCGGCAACGTTGCGCCGCTCACCGTTTCGGCGTGCCATGACACGCAGCTCAAGGCTTGTCTTGCTGCTGCTGCCGCTGCGGGCCAGGCGTAGGCGCACCTGCTGTACGGCATCCACCGGCCTGCTCAGTTAGGTGGGCCACATCTTCTCTCTTCTTATCATTAGCATCTGGTATGCACAAAGTTGAACATGTGCATCAGTATCGCGCTAGTAGCAGTCAGTGAAACGAGTCAGTGAAACGACATGTTATGATTACATTGTATTCCATTATTCCCTCGACATCCAGCCCATCCACCACCCTCGGTTGTCGTCCTCTGTGCAGTCGAGCCTTGCGACCATTATCATGTCGTCCGGTGCAGAGAGCAGCGCGGGGAGGTAAATAGCCGCCTCGGGGTGCTTTCATCAGCATAGCTCTCCTGACCACTTACCATCCGGTCGTACGGGATCTTGTCAAGGTCCAGCCAACGCGGCGCCATCTCCTCCGTCCTGGAATCAGCCCGGCCCAGCAAGACGCGTACTCAATAGGCTCCCCATTCCATCGGTGCGCGAGGTACATGTGGATGTCAAGGGATTCTGGGTTATTCCCCGCACGCACGATACTCAACACGCCGATCGCCCGCAGGTCCTCTGGCGCGATGGCCACGCCGCACTCCTCTTCTGTTTCCCGGATAGCACATGCGGCAATCTCCTCGCCCGCCTCGCATTTACCCCCAAACCCGTTTATCCTGTCGTCAGTTGTGTCTGAGAGGTGGCGTACACTCCTGTTGCGAAGCCGCGTTTCTTTAGTCCGAGAAGGATCTGGTGTTAGTTGGTCGCCGAGTCCCTTCAACACACGCGCTGCTTCTCAGCGTCCACGATGAAGACGAGCGAATACTTGCGAAATCCACCTGGCGGGACCGTAGGTGTTGCCCAGCCTTCGGGAGGCGGCTGTAACGAGAATAGGTCCACACCAGTGTGGTCGAGACCTGCCATCGCGATGGGGTTAATGTTGCGTCAAAAAGTGCAGCATTGGGAAGGTCGATGTCGGGACGGCCTCCACGGCACGGGCCTCCACCACAGATGCCACTCTGCGCCGGCGCACACTGGCTGACGCGCCACGCGCCACGTCTGGCGACACGCGTACGTCATGTCAGATCGCCACCCAACTGGAGTACTGGATATCCTGGATACTGTACGTCTCCTGGGTGATGTTGCTGTTGCTCTGTCCACAACTCCCACCACCATGGCTGACATCCGTTCACTCGAGTTCCTGCCCGTCACAAAGGTCCTCCTCATCAGTCTGGGGGCGGTGACACTGTACGTTTCGTGTCCCTTCCGATTCGCTCTCTATTAAGAAGCTGACAACAGACCTTGCCTCCTCGGTTTCCTCAACCCGGCCCTGGTGAGCCCTCGAGATGACCTAACTCACAACTAACCCGCCAGATATACCTCAACTGGCGCGCCGTGCGGGGCGGATGGCAGATATGGCGTCCGCTCACAAACTTCTTCCACGGCGGCGGCGGCTTCCCACTCATCTTTGACACATTTTGTCTATACCAGACCTCCAGTGCACTCGAGAAGGACGCGTACGGCGATTCGGCAGCGTACGTGTGGATGAACCTCGTTCTCGGCACCCTTCTCCTTGTGCGTACCTTCAAGCTGAATGAGCTGTTCAACCTGCTAATAATGCAGATCTTCAACTCCATCTCCGGGCTTAGCCTTCCCTTCCTATTCAAGCCGTACCTCACCTCGCTCTTGTATCTCTGGACGAAGACGAACCCGACTCTGAACATCAGCGTTTTCGGCCTCGTATCAGTTCCCGCGCGTCGTGAGTATTCAACCTCATGTGTATTGAGCTGACAGTAGTCTACCCTGTCGTTCTGATCGTTCTCGACCTCGTGCAGCGCGGCCCGAGTGCCGCCCTCGGCGGCATCATGGGTGTCCTCGCCGGCCACCTCTGGTGGTTCCTCTCCACCTACCTCCCGCTACAGGCACCGACGCATCTCCGCCGCCGCAACCCCCTCGCCATGCCTCCGTGGTTCCGCCAGCAGTTCCTGCGTATCAGCGGCGGCGGCTCGCGCGCAACGGCCTCCTCTTCGTCGTCGGGCCGCACGTCGTCCGTCGCATCGGGCGTACAGGCGACCCGGCCGCGGAACGAGAACGCCGCCGCAGAGGTGCGTCACCGCTGGGGATCGGGACAGAAGCTTGGCGGAAGCTCGCTGTAAAGGCAGGAAATAGAGTATACAAGCAGTGCTTATGTGGAGCTGCGGCTCCGTTATGCACTGCTGCTGCGCACTCCTGCGATCCTACAATGATACTCACATCATGATTGACCTATGATCTGACCTGCGGCTGCGTGTGAGTCATCAAACCACCACGATGTCAGACACACGACTGCTGCGAGGCCTGTTGATCCTGCTCGTTGGGGATTCGTCTCACCTGAGGAAGGTGCTTGCGACTGGAGGGCGCTGATGGCCTGTTCTTCCCACCTTCCCACTGCTAAAGGGGGCCTCGTGTGCTATGCTTTTGTGAGCCTCCTTGTCGGTCCGTTCTACATAACTGCCCGTTAATTACACATTGATCTACTAACTCATACATGGACATGAGGCCGTCAAGGCCAGTGATGACACTATCACTGGCTTCCTCCCCTTCTCACGCTCACGTCTCTCAATTTGGTCTCTTCCCATTGTACTATTTTCACATCCACGTTTTCGCTGATTGCGTTCAACTCCTTCTGCACCTACTCCCCTCATGTTTGAGGACAATACCGCACCCTGGGACAACTCGTCGTCCGGAACCCTTGACGATATCGACTGCAAACCTCCTGCGACGTCCATCGAGACCATGGACCCGGAGCCAGCAACAACGCTGAGGTCACCGAGCCCTGCGACATGGAGGGTAACACAAAGCCAGAGACTACCCCGGAGCCTATAAAGGCGACATCTTCGTGACCAACGACGGTGTTAAAGGCATCACTAGTTCAGCCAGGTGAGTGAAAAGTGCATGAGAACTGAAAATTGATCAGCTCAGCGACCAATTCCGCATCCTAGCAGACGCTTATTGTTTTCTAAGGCCGTGGGCGGCGACGAAACCCTCCTCCCTATCACGCTCAACTTCACGATCCGCTTACCGATCACCGTATCTTTCCAATCATTCATCAAGTGCATAAAAATACAAAAAGGATCGACCCCGGAGAGGTTTGAACTCTCGATCTCCCGATAAGACTGCATAACAGTCGGACGCCTTAACCAGCTTGGCCACGGAGTCTTGGCAAATTTTGAAAAATTGCGAAGGTGACGTCAGTAGCAAGACCACCCCGACTTTGTACAACTTTCAACTTGCAAGCGCCGAGGAACTTGTAGTCCTCAGCAAAACAGAGCCTCAGCAAAACAGAGTACTAGTAGTTGTTACGGCGGCGCTCGTTTTTCCTGTTCCTGCTCGTGGCTCTCTTTAGAAATCGTCCCTCAGCCTTGCGATTGTTGCCGTGAAGATCCTGCGTCTCCGATCAGGTGTTTCCTTTGCTTCGTTCTTACGCCCCATTCCCAATTGCATCCGGGCAGCTGGTCTACTCTAACGCAAGCCCAAAAGGCTTGACGTGGACGCCGATGTGTAGCCCCATTCATGTTGAAGTTTGAGATTTCCCGTGGCACTTGCGACGAGTACAGAGATTTTTGGCGTTTTGCGCTGCGGGGGCTTCTCAGACGCTACCAGTCGACGGTAGTAGCGCTTTGACGTCTGGCAGTTGCGCTCCGTGCCCTCCTTGGGAGAGTAAAAGGTGATTGAGGTGACCGGTTCGCAGGTCGGCGAACGGAAGTTCGCTCCCCGCCATGGCACGGAGTTCCAAATGCCAGCGCCGGGCTTCTTGAAGAAGACCGCCAACCACTCCGCCCTGATAGCTTCCACGCAATGGGGAATAGCCAGGCGCAGCGCCATGGGCAGCGCGTTGCCCATGGCGCGCGCGCCGGAGGAGATTGACACCGTCAAAGCCGATGGTCCAGTTTGCGTACGCAGCGAAACGCCTTTTGCTGAATTTGCGGACGCTCGCGTACAGAAAGTGGCCCTTTTTCCCACTCTTGATTGCCTTGCCATATGGTTGCGGACCCGGGGTGCGATCCCATATGGGCAGGGGTTCGGAAAAGAATACATTCAACATATGTATTTGCTCACGCGACATGCAATCCGAGCCGCTCAGAGGTTTCGGGTCTTGGCGAGCTCGAGGGAAGCGTCGATGGCAGCCTGGCGGAGGCCGTCGCGTTTCGCCTTGAAAGCCGTCATCTCTAGGGTCTGGACGATAAAATCCTCCTCTTCCTGCTTGACACGCTCCCAATTGGCTTTGGCATCGCAGGCATTCTTGTTCGCAAGCTCCAACTCGGCCCTGGCTTTGGTGAGCTTGAGTTCAAGTGCCTCGATGTCGTCCCATTCCTTCTCAAGCTGGACGTTTGGCTGATGGACATTCAGAGTAGTTGGCTCCGAAGGCTTGGTGCTCTCCGTCGCAGCATCGTCGACCTTGGCGACAGAGGGCAACGAGTTTTGAATCCATTGTTGATTCGATGAGACGGCAGAGCTGGCGGTGAGAGGCGTCGACGCAGTTTTGAGGGCGTCAAGCGGAGAAAGCGACTGCTCAAGGAAAGCGGGCTGGTCCATCGAGGCTTGAAGGTCGTCATGAGAGTTGGTTTCCAAGCGGGTGATGGTCTCATAGGTGCCTTCCTCGTCACTTGAAGACGGATGACCTCCAGTCGGCGGAGCGTCCGAGCCTCCGATCTTGCTGATTGAGGCGTCGTTGACCTCACTTCCCGACGGAGGGTTCGACATCTTGATGATGTGCAAGGAGTGACAGTGGCGGAAAAAGTACGGGGAGTGGGAGCGTGGGTGGAACTGGCTTGAATGAGTAACCTGAAATGCAAATGTGAAGAGCGGAAACTGATTCGCGTGACACTTACGCTGGTCGTATGTGGAAAGAGAGACAGCCAGAAGCTCAAGTAAGAGAGAGAAGAAGCGAGTGACTTGGGGGAGAGAAGAAGTGAGAGCTGATGTTGGTGTTCTTTATAACAAGTCAATTAACAGACTCGACGAGAAAAGGTGGGAGAGAGGGATAAAGAAATGAGGTGGGCGGGGAGGGATGAGGATGTGGGATGGGAGATGAAAGATTTTGATGTTGAGAAGTATTGAAGTGACAAGGATGAGGAGGATGAGGAGGATGAGGAGGATGAGGAGGATGAGGAGGATGAGGAGGATGAGGAGGATGAGGAGGATGAGGAGGATGAGGAAGGCGAAAGTGATGATGTTTCGCAGCTGATGGATGTGTGCATGCACGAGCTGTGTATGATTAGGACGAATGTACCATGCACGACTGTACGACACGCGTCGGCGCGAGGGGGCCCATGCGCTCATGCGACCATACGCACACGGCGTGCAAGCCAAATAGAACCTCGCACATCATCAGACATAGACGAGCCATGCATCCCTCCCTTGCCTTCCTCCTCTCTTTCTTTCTTTTCTTCCATTCACCCATTTTTCAATTCTCCACTTTCACACTCCCTTCTTTCTCTCTCTGTCTCCCTCCTTTCGCTTCTGATTAACTGTTGATCTCCTTTCAAGACGACCGCGGCGCCATGAACAATCCCACCCACACGGTCGATAAGACGGAGTCCACCTTATCCGATGGTGTTCTCCCTCACGCTTCGTCCCTTCCCTCCAACGACATGCAGTCCAACGTCCTCGAGAACGTCAGCAATGATCTCCCGGCCGGCCTCGTGAATGATCAAAACGAAGAACCCGCGGGCGCGCGCAGCACAATCGAGAACGAGGTGAAACGGCGCCAGCTGCTCTTGGCCTCGATCGAGCAGGAGACTTCCTCAACCAAGTGGTCTACCGACTATCTGCGGGCTGCGACAGCTGAAAAAGGTCGCGAAATCGAGCGTATGCGCACCCTACCCGTCGATGCCCTTTATCTCGATCCCACATTTTTGGCGCGCCGGAAGGAAGTCCTCCACGAAATGGAGGTGTCGATGTATGAGGCACAGGCCGCGGTAGCGAATGCGCGCCTGGAGATGAGCTTTTTCCACTCGTCTATCAACAACCTCGCCTCTTCTTCCGCAAACACCGAGAGGGCTCCGGCCGATCAGGCTGGTACGATCAATGCCCAAGAGGCGCCTTCCGCTTCTCGAAACCTCCCCAATGCAGCGTAGGGGCAGTCGGTCGTCTGTCGAAGGGCCCTACCTACAGTCAAGATGCCGATTACAAGTAAGCGCAGGGCCACTGCAGTTGAAGCGGTGAGCACCTAATTGTTTCACTTGCATTGACGTTCCAAGACGCGGCCAAAGCCGCAGCTGTGGCTGACACCTGAACGTTCGCGATTCAGAGTTGAGAAAGAGTAGGGGGTTGTGAGGCATGGTAGAATCTGTCAGTCTAGTTGATCACTTCCAGACAAGACAAATTATTTGTTAGCTGTACAGTGCATAGTTATGCAGTAGTCGTGAGATCGTCAGAGCAAGTTCGGCGCAGAAAGGACGCTATTACAGTACCTTACTCACAATCAGCCCCTAGGGGAGTTCTTACGTGACCGGTTGGGTTGGTTGACGACAACCGCCGGCGCTCTCCCCCATAAACGCGGTGTTAGCTGACTTTTGGAGAGCGACAGCGCGGGCAGCGGCTTCGCGGGGTGAGCAAGCTTTTTGACAAGTTTGGCATCGCTCTGAGCGACACCACAAGTCGAAAATTGATTGCCGTGTGCCCGTGGCGGTTCATCGTCATGGGGGAGCTGCCTTCGCTTTGCCTTCGGCCGCTCTCGCGAAGCCGCCTTGCCTTCGCTTCTACCGTCGCCCGCGAAGTCCTCTTTGTTCTCGCTTTCACATTTGCGAAGACTGATTGAGGGACCTGGGAACGGCGAATGAGAGAGTTGTCTTCGAGACTTGGTGAAGCAGCCTTCGCTTTGAGCTTCGAGAAGTGAAATCGCCTTCGTTCCTGCCTTCATCCTCGGGGCGAGGATGTCTCTGCAAGGCAAATGCAGCTTTCGACTTGGCACAAACAACACCTTTGTCCAACGGACGAACAAGAAGGGGAAAAGGAAGGATGACTTCACAAAGGCAAAGGCAAAGGACAACTTTGGTGAGGCGAAGAACAATTTCGCGAAGGCGACGGTATTGACGACTTCGTGCGCAACGGTTTCCGGCTTGGCGAAGACGAAGATGATGCTCCAACTTGATTAAGGCAAACGCGAAAGTGACTCCGCAACCATCTCGGGGACGACTTCGTAACGACTACTTTGCGAACAGGACGGCGAAAGCTGATTTCGCGTAGAGAAAGAAGAAGAAGTCCGCAAAGACGACGGCCCCAACAACAGGGTCGCGGAGCCGAAGAGGGAGACGAAAGCGAAGACGACTTCAGAACGCGAACATGACGGCGAACAGGTTAAACGCCGAGGAAACGCGTCCGTCAAAGGCGACGGCGAAGGTGCGAACGATCTCGTACTGGACAGCCAATACAGCTCCAGAATGGTGAAGGCGAAGGAACGAGAAGACGACTCGGTTTAGCTGACTTCCTAAAGCGGCTTCAACAAGACGGCGAAGAGGACAACTTCTCAAAGGCGTAAGTGAAGCCGAATTCTCAGGTGCAACTTCTCGAAAGCGAAGGCCAAAGCGGCAGAGGCGAAAGCGACTTCTCGAAGGTCTCGACTAGAAAGAGAAGACCTTAGGGCGACCTCCTCGGACAGGAAGGCAAGAGCAGAGGCGAACCGAACTTCCGAAGTTAACTCCAGAGAGGTAAAGCGAAGCCGGGGACGAACGCGACTTCTCGAACGCGACTTCTCGAATGCGACTTCTCGAACGCGACTTCTCGAACGCGACTTCTCGAACGCGGCCTCTCGAACGCGACT